>KK351060.1:211446-409492 GCA_000671755.1 Glossina brevipalpis
GGGTTTTTTTTTTTTTTTTTTTTTTTTTTTTTTTTTTTTTTAAAAAAAATTTTGACCCGCATTTTTTTTTTTTTTTTTTTGCTTTATGGAGAAATGTTTGCAAACATGTGTTGTGTATGTAAATAAATCCACTTTTATCCATTTCTGTGAACTATAGTTCGCCGAATCAAAGTTGCCAATCTCTTTATGGAAACCTTGAAAAGGCTAGCACTCTGCTATGTCCCTAGAAACATTGCGAACATAATTTAAGCAGACATTATGGCAGACATTATATGGCATTAACTCTGTTTAATATTTTTAATAAAAGTAGGTGTGTCGTTGTTCACGTTGTGGTTACATTCTCGAATATGTTTTAATTTTCTCGGACTTTGTTAGGACGAAGAATGAGGGTATGTTAGGTCTGAACTTAATATTGAATATTCTAATGCATATAACAGGTGGACTGAAAAGTTCGTGGGCTGACACATAGATGGCACTACTAGTATTAAATCGATATGATTTTTAGTTAGCCCTTAGTTAGCCTTAGCCTAACCTTCAAAAGACACGTGTATAAATTTGACAGCTGTTGCACTATTAATATGTGAGTTATAGCATTTTTAATGAAACAACTTTTGTTAGTTTGAATAAATGGGTAAAGTGGATAAAAAGGAATTTCGTTTGTTAATAAAAAAATTACGAAAAATACGAAAAAAAATACTATTGAAGCCAAAGCTTGGCTTGATAAACATTTTTCGGACTTTGCACCAAGAAATTCAAACGTAGAAAAGTGGTTTACTAAATTTAAACGAGGCGAAATGAGCACCGAGGATGATGCACGCAGTAGACGCCCCAAAGAGGTTGTTACCAAGGAAAAAATCAAAAAAGTCCACAAAATAAATTCGGATAACCGTAAAGTGAAGTTAAACGAGATAGCTGAAACCTTGAAGATATCAAAGGAACGTTTTGGACATATCGTGAATGAATATTTGAATATGAATGCCGCGTGAGCTCAATCGACCAAAAACAACAACGAATTGATGATTCTAAGCAGTCTTTGGAGCTGTTCAATCGTAATTAACCCGAATCATATGTGACAATGGATCAAACATGGCTCCATCACATCACACCGGAATCCAATCGACAGTCAGCCGAGTGGACTACACGTGATGAACCGACTCCAAAGCGTGGAAAGAAGCAAAAGTCGGCTGGCAAGGTTATGGCATCAATATTTTGGGATACGCGTGATATAGTATGCATAGACTGTCTTAAGAAAGGAAAAACCATAAACAGCGACTATTAAGTTATTGGAGCGTTTGAAAGACAAAATCGCGGAACAACGGCCTCATTTGAAGAAGAAGATAATGCTGTTTCATGAAGACAATGCACCGTGTCACAAATCAATGAAAACGATGATTGAATTGCTTGAATTGATCTGGCCCCCAGCGACGTTTTTCTGTTCTCAGACCTCAATAGGATGCTCGCTGGACAGAAATTTCAAGCCAAAAAACTTGCTTCATTAAAAATGCTATAACTCACATATTAATAGTACAACAGCCGTCAAATTTATACACGTGTCTTTTGAAGATTAGGGCTAACCCAAAATATATGAATTTAATACTAGTAGCGCCATCTATGGGTTAGTCTACGAACTTTTTAACCTGTTATATATTTTTGATATCAAGATTATCTCAAGGTTAATAGTCGGTTTGATTCTCTTTGACCTTTTGTTGTCCCTTTGCTTGCTGTCCGCTACAAAATCTTTGAAATTCTGAATAAATCATAAAAAACGCCAGTCTCTGCTTTAACTGTATTTTGATATAAATCTCTCCAAGGCTTTGCCTAATAGGATTTAGTTAATTATTTAACAATCCTCAGTTAAAAATTTTGGTTTGTGACTTTGCTAGATAAATTTAAATTTAATTTTATAGTCTTTTTTGAACTTACTATGGATTTTTTGATATTTGGTGGAGTTGAGCCCACTCATCTCTATTCTATTAAATTTCAGAGTATGGAATACGTTAATGAAATCTTTTTCTTTTCTTTTTTTCCTTTGCAGTATTTCACTGGCAGGCAACAATAATGGGACCGGTAAGAGATACTTTTTAGTATTTAATTGTTAAATGGATCTTGTTGCGTAGAAAGTATCCAGTAGTATAGGATTTTAGATGAAAGTGTTAAATAAATTCATTGGAACAAAACATAAATATAAAAACCTAAAAAGAAAAAATAAAAACAAGTCTTCCTTTTTTTTTTTTTTTTTTTTTTTTTTTTTTTTTTTTTTTTTTTTTTTTTTTTTTTTTTTTTTTAAAATTATATTTTTGCTTGTATTGTATATCGTTTCAGCCTGACAGCCCGTATCAAGGTGGTGTGTTTTTCTTAACAATTCATTTTCCGACAGATTATCCATTCAAACCACCTAAAGTGGCTTTTACAACGCGTATATACCATCCAAACATTAACAGCAACGGTTCGATTTGTCTCGATATATTAAGATCTCAATGGTCGCCAGCACTTACTATATCAAAAGGTAAAAAAAAAAATCTTTGGTGTTAACGAATGAATTTTTTAAAATATTTTCTAAAATAATTTTTAACTTTTTTTTTTTTAGTTTTATTATCAATTTGCTCTCTACTCTGTGATCCGAATCCAGACGACCCGTTGGTACCAGAGATTGCAAGAATATATAAAACTGATCGGGAAAAATATAATGAATTGGCACGAGAGTGGACCAGAAAGTATGCTATGTGATGCGTTCCAGTTTGTAAAATTGATCCGTCGTCGTTGTCGTCGTCGTTGTCATACTTATTATTATTATTATTGTCGTCAACAATAAAAACAATAGGAAATGCAGTAAATGCAGCAGCAGCCGCAGCCGCAGCAGCAGTAGCAGCCGCAGCAACAGCAGCAGCAGCAATGAATAGTTTTACCATCAACAACTATTTATACGACAGCAGCAACAACAACAACAAAAAAGTAAACAACAATAGCAAGAACAGTTTTGTAATCAAGAAGGATTTTGCTACTATTTTAAAACCATCAACTGCAAAAACAACATAAACAATAGCAAACTACAACAACCGAACATATTGCAAGCGCTCTTTAAACAAATACAAATAAAACAACAACAAATACTACACAATATGAAAAGGGTGATGATATAAGGGAGGAGAAATTTAAAATATTAATATTAAAAAATAATATAATAATAATAATAATAAAAAATATCTAAAAAAAAAAACACAAAAAAACAGCAAACATTTATTCAGTTATGCAAAATAATAAAAAAAAAGAGGATTGAAAAGCAAAAAATATCAACTATCAACAACAACAACAGCAACAACAACAACAATTAATTACAAAACGAAAAGCATACACCGCCGCTCATATTGAAAACATGCGTGTGTGAGATGGGCAAAGAGCGACGCGCGCTAGAGGAAAAGTAAATAAAGAAAAAAAAAAAAACGGATGAACCTAGAAAGAGAAGAAAATAAAATTAAACCTAATTAAGCAAAAAAAGAAAAGAAAAACATCATAACAATTTACTTATTATTGTATTTATAATTAAACAAAACAAAAAAAAAAAAAAGGAAAACCAAGTATAAATAATTCTTCTTCAAACCATATGTAGGCCGGTAACAGAGAGAAAAAATTGTTTGATCAGGCGTTTGAAAGTTGAAAGCGAATGCAAAGCACTTTTCTTACTCCAATTAACATAAATAGGGTTCGCTTGCACTTTTATTCACTGAGTCAAAAAAAAAACAAAAAAAAAAGAAAAGAAAAAAAGTTCGAAGAGAAGTTGAAACCTATTTCTCTCAATAAAGTCAACAAGAGATTTTAGGAATATTTTAAGGTTGAGTAAATATAAATGTGTGTGAATAAATACCTAAATATTTGGCGCGACAAGTAAGTAAACTCCAAACGACACCTTATAAACCTCGCCACCGCCGCCGGATGTGGCAGAATTGTCTGTCAAGTGTAGAACTTCTTCGATTTTGTGTGAACTCGGGTTGAGGTCTTATTGTTTCTCTTTCCTTTTTTTTTCTCTCTTTCTTCCTTTAAAAGTGCATAATCGAGAGAAAGCCTCGATTATGTTTTAACAGTAGTTTCTTGCCCCTCAAATATCAAATTTTGTAAGAAATTATCTCTCTTTTTGTATGCATTGCTTTACCATACGTGCTCCTCCTCATCTCATACATAGGATATATATATATATATATATATATATATACATATATCTATATATGCTATTAATATATTATTAAGGAAATGTGTGTTTTATAAGGTCTTTCACGATAGACGCATCATTTGTTTTCTTTATTTGTCGTTTAGTTGGAGAATCCACATTATGTTTACAGAAAATTTCTTCCGAATGTATAATTTTTTTTAAAAAATCTTTTGCCATCTTTTCTGAATTTAATTTACAAATTTTTTTTTTTTTTTTTTTTTGTTATTTTACTTAAGAGAAATAGTTTTTATCGTTTTTTTTTTTATAGAAATATAGGCGCCTTCTTATATTACAATCTATGAAATTATTGAATAATTAAACATGTATTTATAAAAATTTATTCATTTTTTCTTTTTTCTAAACAAAAATAATAAAATTCAACAAGAAGAACAACAGCAAATTTAATTTTTATTAATTATTTTTTTTTTTTTTTTTTTATTTTTATAAAAATTTTTTTTTTTTTTTTTTTTTTTTTGTTATATTTTCACTATAAGAAAGTCCTAAGGAAATTTCTCTTTTTCTAAGTTTTGTGCATACATAATGAATGAATCCTAAGGAGTTAATTTAAATTTATAAGTAATACTTTACAAAATTGTAAGTTAGTATGAGGGCTAAGGCATAGATTTATTTTTGAATTTTTCTTTATCTGCAATTAATATACAAGGCATGGTCTCTTCGCATGTTCTTTTCAAGGAAAACAAAATAGAAAAAAAAAAAAAAAAAAAAAGAACAAGCATTAATTTTAAATGCCTAAAGCAATAATTTAACTAACAAAAACAAATACTAACGAAAATCTAAGTAGGATGAACAAATGTTTGCTTAAGAAAAAAACAGGTTTGCGGTAAAAAAAAAAAAAAAAAATATTTCATATGTATTTAGAAAATGAAAAAATTGTTATACATTTATTAGCAATTAAGAAAAATTCAAAAAANTTTTTTTTTTTTTTTTTTCAATTAAAAAAATAAACATTAAATATATTCAATGCTCTTATAAATTCTTTTCAATCATATATAACAACTTGTTTAAGGAAAAAAAAGTAAGGAAATCATCTTCGTTTTTTGTAACGAAGAAAATTGCATATTATTTTGCTAATTGTGCAAGCATGGGCGTGTCAGTTCATTTTTAAACTGATTTGTATCTGATACTTCCGCCAAATACATTTGGAATAGGTTCTAGATCATATAATTCACTAAAGGTTATGGTTTTTACTTTTTGGGTGGTCGTGTGTACTCATTTCAGTATTTTCTATGTAAGCATTTATTAAGAATATGCTAGATTTCAGCTTGCTATTCTAATCCTGTGCGAGTACTCTATCATCGGGCTGACCAATTTATAAACGATATCAAGATATCAGTCTGTAGTCGGTAGGAGGAAGAGTTTAAAGGATTTCAAAGACCAGTTTAAATATTTTTGTTTGAGTTTACCACACCGTAAGTTCAGGACAACATCTAGTCTCATCTAGAATGATGGCCAAATAGAGATCAGAGATTATAATCTTGTGACTTAGTTCAATGCAACTCCGTTAATCATAATTTTTGTAGAAAAGGAATTTTGGCGGATACATTACAAGTTGTTGCATGCAGCAGGTAGGTATTCCTAAAAGGACACGCCTACAATATATCATTTACTGAAAATATCCCTGTTTTCGAAAGCAAAAAAGAAGATCTTTTGTTCACTACCTTAGCAGATGGACATAAAAGAAATTCGAATGTTTGCTGTGTTAGTTCTCCTTTACTACCTGAATAAAACTGAAACAAAAATCGACTACTTTAAATTTGATTTGTATACCGATTGAATTAATCAAAATTATTTCAAATATTCTATTCGTCCGTTAAATTTTGATATCTATCGTATCTCTCTCTTTTTTTTCAAGCTGTTCAAGTCCTAAACATGGTTTTAAAGCAAATATATAAAAATTTTGGTGGAATAGATGTTCATCATGCTCAGGTGAATTTGGCGAAGAATGGCTCAGAATATGACGTTTTATCAGATATGAAATTTACATAAGCCACAGGGCAAGATATCTCAATTCCGAAAGGAATAATAATTGCTGACCTTAAAGTAAGGACTTAATGGCTTTAATATCTTTCTCTCCCTCTCGCTCTCTTTCCCTCTCTCTTTTGAATACACAACTAATTATTGCAATTTCAAACAAGATAAATAAGTAAATCGCCTTTCCTCGAGGATTCTTAAATGAGAACGATATTTTAAAGTTTTTGTTTTCTTTAATTGCTTTAATTTTCTAAGAGTAAAAGTCGTGCTTTTATTTATTGTATTTTTTTCTGTATATTAAAAATAAAATATATGTTTAAAAATGATTTTTATTAAATTTAATCAGGGTCGGCAGTTGTCTAGAACAATTTTTGATGAAAACATGTAAGCTACATTAACAAATGAACCTGTGTTAGATGCTTCTCCGATTGCGATACTAGTCAAACTTCAAATAAGTAAATACAACAATATTGTGAATGGTTGTAATTTTAGATTTTGTTACATTCCATTATTGCGCTTCTGCAAGACACAAACCAAATGCACTCTGCAACTTTCAAACGCATTTAGAAAATACTTTTAAAGTCTATTAAAAACTAATGTAAAACAAAAAATTAAAGATTTTAATTTTCATTTTATTGATAATAAAAGAATTTTCATATTAAAAATTAAAAACGAACTCTGAATCGCGTATTATATAGTTCAGGTTGTATGAATAACATTTCTACGAAGAATTGTTTTTGTATTAGACAAATCTGTGGATTGGTTAGATAGACATCATGCCAAACATAGAATAGTTGAAAGTGAGAAGTTGGAAGTAAAAGTTGCCTGAAGAACTCTAAAGCGAACACATTGTTGTGAATTTTGCTACTCATGTAACAACAATTTTAATATTGGTTCGTTGTACGCATCAAATGAACATTCATTTCTGTAATAATATCAATACGAAGCATACATTTGTTCTTGTAGATTAGCATATAAGGAAATATTTGTGAGCATGTGTTTGACGGGTGTGTGAATAAACGAACCTGAAAATGGAAAGTCAATCACTTCTTCTTTTGTATGAATGAATTTATATTCATGCACAACGTGCGAAAACCTTAAACCCTGCACTATAGAAAATATGTGCAGAAAATTATTTCCTTAATGCAAATAAAGAAAAAAATCTTCAAAACTTTCTCGAAATTGTAGAAATTGCAGTATCAGGAAAATATGTATTAATCTATGATATATAAATAATGAATATACATATAAATAATGAAATACAATGAATGAATTGCATTTGGTAAGACATTAGTAAGAAAAAGGCATTTGAAGGCATATGAAACAAACGTCTGATTAATGACGTAAAGACAAACAGAACAGAAAGACATATGTTGGAACTTGAAATTTTTATAACGTAGGAAAGGTATTGGTGTCCAGTGTACATCCTCCTCTAATGGATCAGGTGAGATTTCTTTTGAAAGGAGTCAAATAGTAGATTTTTATACAATTTTCTCTTCATTTACCAGGTGGGCATGTGTTCATTAATTAAAAACTACTATAAACCTAAGGCGGGGAAAGATACTAATGGTCCACAAGGCGTTAAATATGACGAAGTGGCCTTGGCTCACAACCAGCCCTTTCTTAGGTATCTTGCCTGATGGTCATCCATACAAGCTTTGGAAAATTGCATATATCGCGAGCCGCATTCTTAATTATACGTACACGTAATAATTATTGGATACGAGAATTCAATGCTTTATTTACAGTAGGACAAGAGTGTTCTCTTTATGAGCGTGCCTGGCCCCAATTCAAAGAGGGCTAATAATTTTACAAGAGATTTTTTACAAGTAATTAATTTTTAGTACCTTTTGGGGACTGTGATAATAATATAATGTAACGTAACGTCTTAGGTTTTCATTTATCGTCTATTCTGGAAAAGTAGAGATTAACCAAGACGTGTACGTATGGATGGTATAAAGCGTGCATTTCCCGGTCATGCGGAAAATAGTATACGTAAAAGAGTAAAACAATGCGCTGACTTTAAGAGAACAGGTGGGTGGTTTATTAAACCAGATTTCCGTTTACCTTCAGAAGAAGAAGCAGAGCAAAGATTAAAGTTAAGACGATTTTTAAATATTCATATTTGTTTTTAGAACGTTTTAATCACTGATTATTAATATATGGGTTACTGGTTAAAGTGAGAAATTCTTGTTGGCCTCTCAAGATGATGGTGACGAGGAAGCTCAATCGAAAAAAATAATGTAAAAAAAAATTAATCCATTTGCAACAGGATACATTTACTACAGTACTGATAACAAATAAGAATAGCTTGGCTTTAAACTTTTCCGGATTGTTTATTGGATCAGCCATAAAAAGCATCAAAGCACGCAACGTAGCCGCAAATTTAAGCAGATCAACGACAGCTACCTTAATGTCTATTATGGCTGGTGCCGATATTGTTTGTCGTTTGCTTCTGCCTTGCATAAAAGATAAACTAAAAATTCCTTATCGTTTGATATTCCTATTGGGTTTGTGGCAGGTATGTATGCATGCAGAATTGTTATTATTAAGTTTTTTCTAAAATGTCAATTTTTGCAGCTTTAGCTGAATCTTCTGACTTCATTACAATTGGTCATGTCCATATTTACCGGTATGACCAAATTGGCTACCGTCCTTAATAATAACCTCACTATTTCCGCTTATTGCAAACTGGATAAATTGCTTTTAGGCTTAGGTTTAAACATGACCTCTAAAGGTGTTCTGGTTATAAAAGTGGGACATTTATCGGATGGTATTCGTGATCTTACGAATTCATATATTCAGAATTGTATAAAACAAACAAAATTTTGTCCATACCAATCGAGATATTGGAGTTCGCCGTAATAATTGCTTTCAATTGTCTAAGTTAATAAGAAACCAGTAGAAAACTAGTCTTTGCAACCTTTTGAGCATACGGTAGATTTATCAGGATTTTCTCTAATATGACGGCGAATATGTGAGCTGAGAGTGGAAAAGGAAAAAATTTTACCGCAGAAATGCCATAAGCCCTTATTATAATTATGTTTCGCTTTTCTCATTTCGTGATCTTCAGGTGTTATCTCTGCCTTGTTGGAATGTACAGTAATTAAGTAGCGAGCATAATAGTCATCCCGCACGAAAATTGACAATGGGAGCAAAATATTCGCTTGTCTTCTCCTGGACTGAAAATGATATATTTGCTAAGTCCTTTATCGGTAAAAAGGTATGGGCTTGCTTCTTGTGACGCTTCAAGTTTTCAATTTTGGCGAAACTACGATCGCAATCTTCGCAATTAAAAATTGCGCCTGCTAAATGTTTACCCAATCGTGATCCAATTGCCGTCTTTTGTGCGATTTTATGACACGTTATTCTCTACTCCATCGTCGGGTTCAAAAATATTGCTCATCATAATGTTTCTTATTGTCGATATATGTTAATATATAGTAAATGGTTTGGATGCCAATGGTGTATGCTTCATGATTGGTATTTGTCCAAAACTTCTCACTTGAAATCAATGGATAATTATGACATCATGCCATTATTACCGGCCATAGAACCGACTGTAATTCAAGTAACTGTAGGTAAAAATTTGGGCGCGAATAAACCGGAATTCACTGAAGCCATTTTATAGTTAAAATCAAAACAGGAAAAGATGGTCTTTATAGCATATCACTCACAAAAAGAATGCATTGGAATCGTGTTGTCTCTTAGCAACTAGATATCTAAAATTCCACTAGATATTGGATACATAAATGCAGATCGACTCCAGATGATAATATGTTGGAAAACAATAGGAAGCATTAAATTTGTATTAAGAACTAATTTACTAGTAAATGATTAAATGAAAACAAACTACAGGTGTAGTAGGTGCCTGCATGTAACACTTGCTTACGACTTCTAAATGCTCGAGTTCGAAATCAAACAAAACAGTTTATGTAAAATTTTGTGTATGCCGCACATACATTTTTTCTCCAACAGTTTGAGTTCATATAGCCAACAATAATAATAACAGAGAACGAGTTCGTTTAATACCATTCAAACTTTCTCTACGAAGCGAATGCATACTGGCCATGCATTCACTCTCTCTTTGCTGTAACAAAGAAAAAGTTTTCTCTTTTTTTCTCTGTTCATACCACTATTAAGTTGCGTTAAGCAATAACGAAGATTTTTTAATACAATTGTGTTCTAATTGTTGTTATTTTTTTTTGACAATAAAAAATATCTTTTTGTATTTTAAGTTCTTGTTCAAAAAGCAAATTAACAACAATCTGTTTATAGGTGAATACTTATGGGCATATACAAGCAAACAAGCACACACATCTACACACACACACACACACATGTGCATGTTTTCACGTTTGTATTAATTATGCACAAATTCTAATTGAAAACAAGCAGAAGAGAAGAATGATTTCGTTTCGATTCTGATTCTAAATTGAAATAAATTCATATTTTCCTTTCATTAGTCGTCTATCGTTGCATATGTTCAGTTCACAAATTCGTATAAGACGGGTGCAATTTTGTAAAACAAAGTGTTGCAAAAAGAAATTTATTTTGCGAACAAAAAAAAGAAAAAGAAAGACAAAAACAAAAACCGAAAAATTTAGAATATTGAAATTCAATTGAGAAAAAAAAAACAGATTTTAATTAAGTTTATAAATAGATAGAAAAAGTAATTTATAAAAATAATCTTAAAATTGAAAACGAAACCTCAAAATTCTGAATATACAACTAAATAGTAAGTGCGAATAATGATGATCCAGAAAGAAGAAAAATGAAATCAAAAGAAAAACTTAAATTATTATGCAAACATTTCTTGCATTTATTTGTACACGTGGATTATTGCCTAATCAATCATTAAATCGCTTTCTTTTCGTTCTCGAGTTAATTACGAATATATTCTCAATTTAATCACTGTTGAATTTTCGTTTTTTACTCTCAATTTTATTTATTTTTGGCTTTCATTCAATTCTTATTCCCCCTACATTTAAACAACGGAATATATTAAGTTTGTCATTCTTTTCGTAACACTTTCAAAATTTATATGAAAAACTTGATCAACTTGTGGAATTTCGAATTAATGCAGTCATATCTTTGGACTCGTCCACATGTCCGTTCCTTAGTTCCTCTTCTCTTAAATTTCTTAAATAATCAGATGAAAAGACTCAATCTTTGCCACTATTTTCACGATATTTTTGATAGCCGTTAAATAAAATTTGCAAACATTTCTCAATATTTGGGCAGTTTTGACCGAAAACCGCAAAAAAATATCAGAAACTTTCCTTAAGATTACATCCTTAATTTATAAAAGACATTAAATGGCATTAAATGGATTTGATATGAACATAATTGCGGTTCGTTTGTATTTGCTAAAAAAAGTGTTTTATTTGGCAGATGTCCGCAATTCGTTCCGATTCGAAATTTTCTCTTACTACTTTTATCAGTAGTTCAGCGCTGTATATAATTCTCTCTATCACAGTTGCGTGGTCCATCATTTTGCTTGTCATTCTGTATGCAGCATCGTCTATGCTAGTTGTGTAAAGTAAAAAAAAAAAAAAAAGAAAAAAAAACGGTATCTGCGTCAATTGAAATGAAAAAAAATTTATTGTAGAAAAAATCCGGATCTAGCTGCATTTAACAGGATTTGCGAAACTAAGCACGTTTTCTTAGTGTTAGGAAATAAACATTAATTGCTTTAATTTTGTTTTTCTTTTTCAAAAACGGTAAAAAAAAAATCCAGGCAAACCAAATACCGTAAATGCACAAACGAGACTTCCATTATTAAATGTTTTTAAACCCTTAGCTGCTTATTTCAAGCAAAGTTTACTGTTTTGTTTAAACTTGAGATTGAACTTGAGATAAAATATAAAATTTTTAATTAAATGATAATATAAAAAAAATATTTATTTATTTATTTCAGATATATGTAAATAATTTTACAGAATATGACTAACTTAGATGGTAGCACAGAGTATCTTAGATCGTAGCACAGAGTAACTTAGATCGTATAGAACTTTGTTGGTATTTTGTACTAACTCTACCGCCATGGGATTTGAACTGACTATTAAGTACTAGGATATTTTAAGTAAAAAAAATGTTGAATTAGTTTATTTAAAACTTAATAATAGAATTGGACGAAAACAAGTCTAGCTAGTCTGGCAAGCTGGCTGAAGTTTAAAACTGAATTGAAGATATTTCTACTCTCTTAGAGAAAGCCCGATTAAGAATTTAATTTTTCCATTAAACTATTATATAAATAAAAATTTAAAAACCATAAGACCATTTTCAGAGCCGTAGGCGTATACGATTTCCTAGATTTTTAATCAAAAATAGCAAATAATGCAAAAGGGGTCAAACTATACTTCGCCTATGTAAGCATTCAAAGGAATTTTTGTGATCTCTCTCTGTTTCTCTCTCTCTCTCTCTCTCTCTCTCTCTCTCTCTGTCTTTTTATATAAAGCATTTTCAAGGATGCTTATCACTCGCGCACACACACGCACACTTGCATACATGTATAACGGAGCAGAGAATACACTTTTTTCAGTAAGATTTCGAAAGATTATGAGAAATTCGAGTATAATTGGAAATTCATTAGTAGTTTGTCTTCAATGAATGAACTTTAATAAGTTATTCGCTTTATATTTTGAAGTTACGATTTTTTAAAACAAATTAAACCTAAACGAAGAAATTGTTTTTTTTCTTCCCAACAAGCGTTTAAAATTAACTGAATGTGGGCTTGGGGGCCTTCGTTTGATTTCTTGAATTTTCTTTCTTCAATTTTAGATTGATGTGAGGTGACTTAAATTCTGTTTAAATCGCTGTGTCGTGCTTGTTTTACTGTGCACTGATATCAAAAATAATATTTCGTTAATATTTTTATTTTTGTATTTCTCTTCCTTTTGTTTTTTTTTTTTTTTTTGTTTTTTAATAATTTATCTCATCTTTATCATAATAATACGAGTAATTTTTACGTGTTTTATTAAGATTTCGTGCATTGCGTTTATTGTTTAAACAAAAAAAAACGTTAGTAATTTATTTTTATTTTTAAATTTCGCTTTAAGATAGTTGCACAAATATAAATGATATTGTTTTTATAAACTTGATTAGAACGATTTAAACTTGGTTCACCTGTCGTTGAAGTCATTTATTCAGAAACAAAAAAAAAAAATAAAAAATATTGATCGATTATAAACTTAAATTAATTATAAAAATACTGCTACCGGCAAGTGATGCTTCTTCAATAGGATCATCCTGTTTGCTAGACTAGAAAGTTCGCATTTGCGATTTTAAGTGTAGATATCATTTTGAGCAATTAGATCTGTTCGTTGATTTGCAAAATTTACAATAATGTAGTTAGAATCGATCCTTGTATCTACAGGTTATTTCCATAAAATAAATTAGATTAATTAATTAAGAAAATTATATTCTTTTTTACTCGCCACCTTTATATTAATAAAAACGAAAAGGAAAAACTACATTTTAATTGGTGGGCGTAGCAGATTTTTTCTATTTTTATGGAATGCCGTGGAAATTTTTATTTTGCCTCCAATAAGCACACGGAGTAAAGCAGCCAGAGAAAAGGACGTGTTTGCAGCTTATTTTATACTGTAGCCATGATCTGCGATCGGGTTGATCCATTTTCAATACAAAGAACTTGCAAATTTCATTAAGATATCTTAATCTTGGACAGATAGATGGGCAGACGGACGGACGGATGGATACGTCTATATGGTTTTTGGCGCCAATTTGAAGCCGACATATTTATTTTTGTGGCCTGAAGTATGTCTAACACAGATATTAAACGAAGAGACAGACGGATAAATGGATGGACGGATATGTCTAGATGGATTCCGATAACAAATTTGAAACCGACATCAATTAATTTTGCAGTCAGAAGAATGTTTACCACAGACATAACACATACAGACAGATGGACGAATACCTCTAGAAGGATTCCAATGAAAAATTTGAAGCCGACATCTTTATTTCTTCGATCAGAAAATTGTTTACCACAGATATTATACCTAAGGACAGACGAACAGACACATAAAGGAACAAGTTTCAATCGAAGGCATTTCATTTTCTAAGTCTTTAAGAAGCTTTACATTTTACGTATAATATATATAAATGAATATAAGTAAATGTTTATTAGTAATCAGCGCAATATTTTGAATTGATTCATCCAAATATCTGTCTATCTATTCATTCGTTCGCCGCCTGTGTTTCGGCTTCTTAAAGACTCATAAAAAGCAAAACGGATGCACTGATGTATACTTTTTATATATAAATCTTGAGTTGCTGATTCACAATTTCAATCTGACAGAGATGGAGTAAAAAAATTTCTGATCTTTAGGCACTAGTCGAGTATTTCAAATGAACATTCGAATCAAATCAATATTTTAAATATTAAAAAAAAATGATCTTAAACGATACCTTTTTATTATTTGTTTCACATATAGTAAGTGAGCTATAAAGTGAAGATCATTTATTCACTTCAGGTGTTGAGTACAAGCGATGCGACTAATACTACAGTTTTCTGACGGATGGGGATTCATATTCATTTTATCAATACTTAGAAGTAAGCTTCAGGGACCTTATAACGTATATACATACACTAAATTTAGCATAGGTATCTGTCCGTCTATCCCTCTGTGTAATGTTTGTGGTAAACATGTGGTAACGCATGTACATATATTCTTGGTCAGTGCTAAATTTTGAGCATGGCTGTCTGTCCGTCTGCCTGTCTGTTTGTCTATCCGTCTGTCTGTCTGTTTGTATGTCCGTCTGTGTAATGTCTGTGGTAAATATGTGATAACCTTTGTACTATGTACATATTCTTGATAAGGACTAGATTTAAGCATATGTGTCTGTCTGTCCGTCCGTCTGTTTATCCTTATAAGTAATGTCTGTGGTAAACATATGGTAACGTATGTCCATATATTCTTGGTCAGTGCTAAATTTTGAGCATGGCTGTCTGTCCGTCTGTCTGTTTGTCTATCCGTCTGTCTGTCTGTTTGTCTGTCCGTCTGTGTAATGTCTGTGGTAAATATGTGATAACCTTTGTACTATGCACATATTCTTGATAATGACTAGATTTAAGCATATGTGTCTGTCTGTCCGTCCGTCTGTTTATCCTTATAAGTAATGTCTGCGGTAAACATGTGGTAACGTATGTCCATATATTCTTGGTCACTACTAGATTTAAACACATCTGTCTGTCCATCTGTCCGTCTGTGTCTGCTTTAAACCGTTTCTTAGGCTGCAAAAATTCTAATTCGATAAAAGCATTGGTAGTTCTTCCACGTCGATTGATATTGAAATTCACTCAAATCAGTCGACTTCTTCTTTTAAGAGTAGAAAAAATTGGTCTATTGATCATATTGGTGCCCGTACAAAAATTGGAAGAAAAAGGGCCCACAACAACCTAATTTTTTGACCTTTCGCAACCGTAGCTAAGTTGTTAAGAAGTGCGACCAACAAGTCAGCGTACGTGGATTCATACCTCATCACGGTAGAGTTGGCAAAAATACCAACCAAAGGCTCTTATGCGGTCTAAGTTACCACGTGCTTTCAATTACTTGCTGTAAATTTATTTACATATATATATGAAGATCAAGAAATAAATAAATAAAGATTTAGAGACTCTGTGAGACATATATATACATTCATGGTCAACATTAAATTCGCAGTTCACCCATTTGGTAGTCTGCTTGGAGACTTTAAAGACTCCACGAAAAGTTTGTATTCATGGTCAAGTATTAAGTTCGCAGTTCATTCATTAGAGACTTTACAGACTCTGTAAATTATATATATATTCATGGTCAGTATTAAGTTGGCACTTCATCCGTCTGTCAATCTTTTTGTAGCCTCTGTGGTAAACATCCCACCGAACGCAGAAACTAAGTTGTCGGCTTCCAGTTTGAAAAAAAAAAACATTGAAAGTGTTCGTTGTTTTATTGAAAATAGCACACAAAAATGGGTTAAATCAGTCAAAGGACACGCCTACAATGCTATAAAAATAACGTCACTGTTGCCTGGGTCTTTTGCTTATTGCTTCCAAAGTGGGACGACTATATCCACTTGTATTCTTCAGAAAGAAAAAATTCCGTCCAAGATTGCATCGAAAGTATCGAAATTCGTTCTTTCTTTTCAGTTCTTTTAAGATGAAGATGCTGGGTATAAAAGATTCGATTACAACCTAATAAATAATTTTTTTATTTGTTGTTGTTTTTTCTCAATTTGTTGATGTTTACGTTTGTCATGTACTTTAGCGATGTGTAAACTCAATTGCCTTTAAAGGTGTCAATGTCAGACTATTTTACTTTCAAATTCTCAATTTTCAATTCCTTGTAAAAACAGCAGAGTTGTTGTTGTTTACATATAAGATTTAAATAAATTTCACTTCGTAATATTTATTTATTCATTTATCTTTTTTTCTTATTTTTTTTTTTTTTCTAAGTGCATTTTAAGTGATTGCGTATATATGCAAATTTAAGGAAAAAATGTTTTTTTCTTCTTTTTTTTTTTAAATTTATTTCCAGGATTCTTTGTAAAAGCAGTGTTGATGATATAATAAAATGAGTCAATATGATAAGATGATAAATTCACAATTTATTACCGACTATAGCGGTCAGTTAATGATGAGAGCAACAGCTCAAAGAACAACAACAACAACTACAACAACGTTTTATAAACGTAGCAGAGATAATGATGGTGAAAATAAGGTAAGAGATCTCAGGTATTCCTTCAATTTGCATTTGTTTTTTTTATTTGAGAAAACGGATAAATGGATACTTTATGATGAAGTTGAACTTCTTGTAAAAGTTAATTGTTAATTACATTTTAGTTTGGAACTAACATTAGACGAACTCTATTTGGCACACAAATGATTTTGTTTTTTTTTTTATAACTTAAGGCACCTAACGACAATAGTACTATATATTGGCAAGTGTGAACACAGCAGTCAGTAATAAGTCTATAAAGTTATTATTACATTTTGCAAAGCTTTGTTTCAAACAAACTATAGATAACAGAAGATTCGCCGCACGTCGCGGATTATTGCTTTCTTGAGTTCGCTTTTGCCGAGTGCTAATAATAAATAACAGGTTTAATTGTTTTTTATTTATGAAATAATTTTATCATATATTTAGATATATTTACTTCCTGGGATAATAAAGATTAAAAAGGAGAATACTTTTATAGATGAAATTTAACATATTTTTGACAAGGCTGGGTAGTGTAATGATGATCATGTAAACAATCAAATTGTCTCTATTTTCCGTTTATATTTTCGTCTCTATCTCTCTCTCTCTCTCTATATGTATATATATATATATATATATATATATATAAATATTATATATATAACCCTCTCCCTCACTCTTTCTCTATCTCCCCCTCTCTTCCCACTTTCTATCTCCATCTCTCGATTTCCCTCTCTAACTTTCTCTCTGTCTTCGCCTCTCAATCTTCCTCTCTCTCCCTCTCTCTTCATCTCGCTAGTCTCTCCATCACTCCCTTCCTATCTTCCCCTCCCAATAACTCTCTGTCCCTTTTTCTCTCTCGCTCTCTTCTTCTCTCCCTCTCTCCCTCTCTCCCTATTTCTCTTTCTCTCTCTCTTTCTATTCCTCTATCTATCTATCTCCTTCTCTTTCTCTTCATTGCTTTCTCTAATTATCTTTCTCTCTCTCTGTTTCTCTCTTTGTCTCCCTCCCTTTATCCCTCTATCTCCTCTTTTCTCTCCGTCTCCCTCTCTATCACACTCCCTCTCTCTTTTTGCCAATATCTTCCCTTTTTCCCCTTTCTCCCTCCTTCTTTCTCTCTTTTTCGCTCTCTCCTTCTTTCTCTGTCTTTGCTTTCCTCTCTCCTTCTCTCTTTCTCTCTCTCCTTCTCCCTCTCCTTATATTTATCTATTTATTTATCTATCTACCTATCTATCTATCTATTTACTTCTCTTTCTTTTCTATCTCCATCTCTCTATCTCTTCCTCTCTCTCTCTCCCTCTCCCTCTCCCTCTCTCTCCCTCTCTCTCTCTCTCTCTCATTTTCTCGCTTTCCCTCCTTCTCTCTCTCTCTCTCTTTCTCTCTCCCTCCTCTTTTGTCTCTCTTCTTCTTTTTCTCACTCCTTTTCTCACTGCCTCCACTCTCTCTCTATCTATATATCTTCGTCTCTCTTCCTCTTTCTATCTATCTATATATTTATATCCGTCCTTTTCCCCTTCTGTCCCTCTCTCTCCCTCACTCTTTCTCGCCGAACAATCATTTTAATTTTTATTACACTTCCTACTCCAACCAGAACTGTAACCAATCAGCCGGCGCGGCTAGTGTGGAGGTTAATATCAAATGTTGGTTCATTTAAAATTATTTGAAGCTTGAAAGTACAATTTGATGTTAAACTTTTTCACTTGTTCTTTTACACAATGAGTTATTCATAATGAAAGAGTAACATAGCCATTATTACACATATATACATACATAATGTAGACACATTATATAATATTGTAGTACATACATACATACATACATATACACTTATTATTAGACACAATACAATAAGTAAAAATAAAATATTTAACCGAAAAGCTTTGAAAGTTTAAAGTTAAGCAATTAAAAAAAAAAAAAAAAAAAACAACAATAACAACAAACAAAATCAAATTTTTCAAAACATTTATTTATGATATTACCGATGGCGCACAAATCGCCAAAAATAAAATCTTACGAAGTCTTGAGTTTAATTTAAACACATACTGTTGTTGTTGTTGTTGTTGTTGTTGTTGACAACATATCGAGTGTGTGTGTGATTTCATATAAGTGTGTGAAGTGTGGATTTTCGCTGCGTGTTATCAAAACCATATAGGTTTTTAGTAATCATTTGAAGTTCATTCAGCCATCATTGTAAAGCACGGAAATCTCAACACGAGTTTTAATCTATTTTTTATAAACAAATATTTTGCTTACTTAAATAATTGAAAAACAAAAAAAGAAAAAAGGAAAACTCAAAAAAAGAAACAAATTTGAATTATAAAAAAAATGGATACAACAACAACGACAACAACCTTAATTACTCTGACCGCAACCACAAAAGAAAAAATTGCAGTAAATTTTGAAAAACTAAACAAAAAAATGGTAAACATGCATCGAAAATACAAATAAATTATTGAAATTATTTTAAATTACGTAAATATATAAATAAACAAATAAATAAAAATTAAAATAAAAAATTACATAAGAAATCAATTAAATTAGCGACAGATATGTGCGTTCTTTACACCACAACAACAACATCTAACCAACCAGAGCGATGAACATTCGTTTACAAATAAATATATTTGTTCTTATTTATTATTTGTTAAAATACACTTTACTTGGATTTATTAATAAATATTTGTTTAAAATAAATAATTAATAAAGTGAACTAACGATTGGTTGGTTAGTGACCGAGACATGAATGAGGAGAGAGAGAGAGAGAGAGAACTCACGAATTATTTTTTATTTATAATTTCAACTTTTTTTACACATCGACTCAAGGCATTAGACCTCAACGGCAAATATTTCATGCAAATTACAGAGGTCTGGTAAAAATTGTTAGCTTTACATTCGGGTTTAGTAACCCGGTAAATTGTCATATATGCTCCTAAGCCTAAGCAATGCACTGGTACGCCATTTGTTTGTTTTTCTCACGACAGTTTGTCTCTTACACTGTGCTATGTTTCAATTTCCGGCTTTGTTTTTGTCCCTTTAAAATTTGCCTAATACGTAGAATTCCTCGATAAACCTGTGGAAGAAACTCGTGAATATATTTCACAGACTATTGAAGGGCACAATTAATTTATTCAGTTTTTCTTGCAAATGAAAAGCTATTAAGACTTAATTTCATATTTGCGATCGTAATATTGCAATTCTATCTCTATTTATATTATGAAAAAAGGAGTCAGTCATCAAGAAAGGACGATTGGTTGATGAATAATAGATCAGCTTACTGAATACGTAGTCTTTACCTTTCACTCTTATTGAATATATGGGTCTTACCTCTTACTCTTGCTGGATATATGGGTTTTAAATCCCACTCTTACTGAACATATAGACCTTACCTCTCACCCCTAATTCATATACTGGTCTTAGCTCTCACTCTGACTAGATATATGGGTTTTAACTTTCAGTCTTAATGAACATATAGGCCTTACTTCGCACGCCTAATTAATATACAGGTCTTACCTCTCACTCCTATTTGATATATATAGGTCTTACCTTCCATTCTGACTGGATATATGGGTTTTAACTTCCAGTCTTACTGAACATATAGGCCTTACCTCGCACGCCCAATTGATATACAGGTCTTACCTCTCACTCCTAATTGATATATAGGTCTTATTTTCCGCTCTTACTGAATATGTAGGCTTTACCTCTCCTTCTTAATGGATATATAGGCCTTACTTCTCATTCTTACTGGATGTATAGGACTTATCTCTCACTTTTACTGGAAATAAAGGCCTAACTTCTCACAGGCCTGGTCCATATACAAATTTAAAAATCAAGAAAAGAAAAACAATTGAAAGAATTTGAAATTCGTCGACGGTTGGATCTTTCAGAACCAAAGTTTAAGAATCTCTTCCTCGCATAATAATTTTGTGAATTACAACAGGTGTATGGAAGAATATTTTCAATAATTTCATATAAAATATGCGTGTTTAACAAAATAATATAAAATAATTGCGAGAAAAATTAACACAATTTCCATATAAATATTCTTAAGAAAGTAAAATAAAAAACACGTGAAGGTGGTTTCTTCACCTTGCGCACGGGAAATACGGAAGTCTTGCTGAAGGGAAAATTTCTTTAATTATATTATAATTATATTATAAGTGTAGCCTACACATCCACACTATGTTTCTATTCTAAAAGAAATCATCAAAAGTATGCTTCAGTTGACGTATCGTTGATACATCTGTCTGTCTTTAATTATTTGTATTCCTAGAAAGAGGACCGAAATCGATTGCTTTATATAAATGTATAGCAGAAAATTGAAAAAAAAAAACTAAAAGAGTTAAGCCGTGTGCCCGTTACTTTTCCTTTTCAATCCTCTTAAGCTTGTTTTCTTACGTCCTATTAGTGGCATTTAGTCAAATTCTCATATCAAAGCTTGCTCTTTATATTCATTGCATGATCTTAGCGGACTTAAATGAAAATGAATTATAAGATGAAATGTGATGTTGGAAAAAATTTATGAAGTATCGACAGAGGCATCCAAAACTTCGCCAATGCTTCGGTGTTGCGATAGACCTCGTAGCGCAAAGCGTTGATATTAGGTTAGTCCTAAAACGAATTTCAGATCCAATGATGAGGAATACAGAGTTTGTCCGTTTACAGAGTTCGTCAGTTCGTCCATTTCACTAATATCAGCCAGAAATACGCAAAAATGCCCATAAAACTCTCAAGGCGGTTGAAAATCTCTCTCATCGGTTATTATGGGAACGTGAACGTGAGGTAAGAAAGGGTAAATTAAACCCTTATAGGCGCGCAACAAAACAGAAAATCAAGACATTTTTCCACACCTTCCTATGAAACAAAGCACTGCTCAGTAAGTGCTTGACAAATTAATAACAAGAAATGGTAATCGAAACCAGACAACGCTGCCAAGTAAGCCGTTTGAACCAGTACTTACACGTTAAGCGTTTCTCAGTTTTCACAACTGGTTTTGTCGTACAGATAGATGAACAAAAGTCATCCAATAAAATAATCTTCTGTTGTTATAAGAAGAAGACAAGTTTGATGAGTAATCCGTATGAAGCAATACTTCCACGTTAAGAGTTTCCAACATTTCGCCAACCGGTTTTGCCACATAGAAGGATAGATGGAGGTCACGTAACAAAATGACCATTTTGAAGGAGACGAGACTAATGAGTAAGCCGCATGAAAAATCAATACTTCCCAGTTAAGCATTTCTGAAACGTTTCGCCAACCTGTGATGGAAGAAATTCACGTAACAAAATCACTTTGTTTGACCTTTTCCGATATTTCATTATGTTTTGAACAACGAGGGACCCAAATGGATTGATTGTTATTGGTAGCATTTTGTATTGACCGTTGCATCGTGTTCATGCTAGATCACACCCTTCATCATTCACAGAGCGTCGTATTCCTGCCAAAGCGAAGATCTCGAAAATAATTCAAAAATTCTAAAATATTTTCATGCTGCAGCTTACAACCTCTAGAAAATATTGATTTAAAATTTAATTTAAAAATTTTATTGGAAGAGCTTAACCGCCCCACAGCAGATATGGATTTAAAATTTATCTCATATTTTTAAGGGACTCGCGCAGGCGTGGAAGAGATAACTAAATTTAAAGGAAGCGGGTGCAAAAGCTTTAATCGGGTCCATAGGTCTGCAATTTTTTTCTTTTTATTGATTCTAATGAAACATTGAAGTTATTAATTCCATTTATAATAAAAATGATAGAAATATGATAATATTATAATATTTAGTGCTTAGGGTCCACATCGTTCTTGTCTTGCATCTATCTTATCTTTGTTAAAATACTTGGAATACTAGAGATTGTTTCTTTTTATTCTCAATAAGGTCTTGATTGATTATATAAAATATGCCTGATTGTGAATGGATATCTTATGAATTTAATTCATGAGATACGTTCTAGCATTAATTGAAAATGCGTTTTGTTTCATAACTTTCTTCTTAAGTTTTGCAAACAATAAAAAATTTTTTTCTTTTTCAAGTGAATTAATATCAATTAATTATTAATAAAAAAAAAATTTATTATTGATGAGATCTTTTGTTTTTTTTTTTTGCATTATTTATACTGAATTGATTTTTTTTAATTAAATTTTTTTTATAATTTGCGGTATCATTTTATTGATTAAATGGTTTTATTCATTCATTCACAGACTGAAAGCTTACGACTTGGTTCAGTTGTGGATCAGTTGCATCAGTTTCCCGATAATGAAGAACCAAATATTTTGGGTCATAGTTTAACAACAACGGATTTCGTTACGAGCAATAATAATCAAAGCGCTGCTTATCAAAAATGCTGTTTATCTTCTTCTTCATTGAAATCAAAAAATCCTGCTGATGATTATCATAAATATAATAAATGCAAAATGCTATTAAATTTCGAAGAAGTAAGTATAAGAAATAATCCAAAAAAAAAAAAAAAACAAAATACAAAAAAAAATACAAAAAAAGAAAAAAAAATTAATTTTTATAGCAGCAGTTTATTAATAAAAAAGCACGTGATTGATTTCAATTGAACATAACATTCATTAGCAATATTTCTTTATTTTTTTTTATTTTAGTTTTATTCATTTTAATGAAAGTTCTGCATTTTTTTTTCTTTTTTTTTCTATTAAATTTTATGATGAAAAAAAAAATTTAATAAAATTCAATCGAAAGTCTAACGAAAGACCGGGACCGTTTCTTGAATGGTTATATGTATAAGCGAGTGATTGCGTGCGCGTATGTTTGTGTGTGTGTGTGTGTGTGTATGTTTGTATTATGGCATTTTGTCAATTGTTTAAAAAATAATTTAAATAAAAGCCGAAACCAAAAATGAAACCTCATTGAATTTGATTCAAACGCAGAGATATTTACATGCATACATATATACATACATACACGCAAAATGATCTTCACCTCATTTAATTTGGTGTCGGTTACAATTTAAATGTCATTTAATTTAGTTTATCGAACTTCATTAGGACTGAAATATGAAATCGGTTTTTGAAAAAAATCTTTATTTTTATGTTTTGATTAGAATGTAAACAAAAAAAGAAAGAAACGTTTGTTTGCCTATTTATTATGTTCAATTGAAAACAAGCAGACAACAACAATAACAACAACAAACAGCAAACAGAATTCAAAATACGTAAATTAATTAATTAATTACGTTTAAAAGGTATATTCTTAATATGCGAATAAAAAACATTTCTTCTTGAGAGATTCAATAACCGGAGGGCATAAAGGGCGGTTAGCTCGATAGCGTCCCAAAGCATTGATAACCTTAAGTTCCTTAAGATTATTGCTAAGCTCGAGTTCTAGACCATTAACGAGCTCGATTGCCTGAATATAAGCTCGAGTTCCAGAGCATTAATCGGCTCAAATCCTAGAGCATTAATAAGCTCGAGTTCCAAAGCATTGATAAGCTCGAGTTCTAGAGCATCAATAAGCTGGGGTCCAAAAGCATCGAGTTCCTTAGCATTGATAAGCTCGACCTCCAAAGCATTGATAAGCTCGAGTTCCAGAGCATTAATAAGCTCCTAATTCTAGAGCATTAATAAGCTCGAGTCTCTGAATATAATCTCGAGTTAAAGGGCACTAATAAGATCGAGTTCCAAAGCATTGAAAAGTTCGAGTTCCTGAACATTGATATGATCGCGTTCTGGAGCATTGATAAGCTCGAGTTCCAGAACATTAATAAGCTCGAGTTCCAGAACATTAATAAGCTCGAGTTCTAGAGCATTAATAAGCTCGAGTTCCAGAGTACTGACAATGTCTCCAGTTCTCCCATTCGCAATTTTAATTTTTCATCAATTTAACTGTAGAGTGCATTGAATCATCCGTTAAATTATCAAAAAAAGGCGGGCGTGTACGTTTGGGTGTACATTTCAGAAGCAATATAGTACGATGTCTCCGAACCTGCTTCTAACGATTACGAAGGTAATTAATTATTAATCTCGACATGTAGACGACTTAAGATTCTAAGTCATTCGTTAAAGCGTCAAAGAAAGGCGGGCGCATACATTTAGGCGTACATTTTAAAAACAATATTTGCGATACCTTCGAACCTGTTTCTTGGGAGTACGAAGGTATTATTAACCTTGACATGTCGACAACTTAAGATCCCCTATTAAATTATTTTGTTTTTTAGTAATCGTATGCAGAAATAAAAACTAAATAAACCAAAAATATGAATAAGTTTTTTATTTGGGTAAAACGCTCGCAAAGACTTGTTGTTGTTGTTGTTGTTGTTGTAAAACCTAATTCAAGGTTAATGTGTATTAATTAACATTCATTTTTTTTTGGTTGCTGTCCAAATGTAAATAAAAAACTTTAAATATACAGACATACATATGAACATATATACGCACATAAAAAACAAAAACAAAATCAAAAAACAAAAAGCAAAAAGCAAAAAAGAAAAGTCAGCCATAATAACATTAATTAATAATTAGCTAACATTCCACATTGAAAAGTAAACCGATTTATTTCTTTTGTTTTTAAGTTTTTGTTTCTATAACTGTCTTTTGTTTTTTTTTTTGTTTTTGTTTTTGTATATCTCTGAAATAGCTTTAGAAGAAGTTTTTTTTTGTTCTCAATAGTTTGATTTGAATTTTAAATTAATTAAATTTCATAATTATTTCATATCTGTGCATAGAGAGAGAGAGAGAGAGAGAATGATTTCATTTACAAAAGGAGAGAGAGAGACAAGGTTGACCTTTAAAGTACTACGACATTACAGGTTACATTAGATCGATTATTTTAATTAATAACGTTTCTATTAACGCTTGTCTAACAGTATACAATAACTTGGTAATGAAAGAAACGAAACTAAAGAAGTACACATTTATGCGAACAATTTTCAAAGTCAATTAGAAAAAAAAGGGAAAACATTATAGTCGAGCCATGGCAATCATTCAGTACCCTACAGAATAATTATAATCTTTTCTTTAATTATTTTCGTTGTAAAATAACAACTCACCACGTAAGTGCTCTCCTCTCGTAGACCGAACCATTTTTCGTAGATTTGTTGAAAAAATCATCTCTACAGAGTCATCTTCGTGGATTTCGATTTGAATGGCTTCGTAAATAAACAAAACCGTCGAATTTTTGAACTTAAAAGACCCTCAAGCGAAATGCATCGAACAGCTTTCTAGTGCGAATTTTACTTAGGCGGCGTGATTGGGTCTTATCTTCTCTGAAAATAACGACCGAATTGCACTGGCTTTGAACTGCATTCCTTATATAGACATGACAACGAAGTTCTTACGATCTCATCTGAACGGCTTGAATCGAGACAATAATCGGTTTCGGCAGCACAGCGCTATACGTAAACTAACCGTTTTATTATCGCAATAATTTTCAAACCAAATCAATTCATAAAATTCCGAAGTCAACTGGGCATCAAAATCATGCATTTTAACACCGGTTCTGTTGATTTCTTTGGGGTTTTCTGGAATTGTGATTTTATGCGGATAAACTAAAAAACCTGTTTCCGAGCTCAAGACTAAGATCTAATCTCATATCTTTGTCGAAAAGTCATCGGGAATTTCATGAAAAATGTAACGTTTTGTCATAAGAGGTCTGGGGAGTGGGAACATATCTACTTTACAATGAAATAAAAATATCATACTTCACCTAAAAAAATATATGTTTTTAATTTTCAGTGAAATAGTCCAGTCTTGTTGAGACACCCTGCCCTTTACAAAAGTCGTCTAAAAATTTAGTTTTTCTTTGAGTAACCAAAAGATGTGACTTTCTGGTTTTTTTTTGGTGATGAAAATATTGAAATATAAATTCTGTATTAAATCATCGGAATCATCGCTTTATGTTTTAGATCTGCTCTAATGTAAAGTTCAAAAACTAAACCCTTACGAGGGAATAAGATAAAATTATTAGTATTTTCTAATGAAAGTAGAGGAAGAAGTTGGTTAGGAGCAGCGTTGTAGCGGGTATTTAACGATTCGATTTGATAGAATATAATATTTTAAATGATTAATATTTGGTAATAAATTAGTCCAGACTAAGATCAAATCGTTTTAAACGAATCTATTCACAAATGTTTCTTGCAGACATTTCCGTAGCAAAGTTTCAATGATTGAAAATGCTCTAAATCAGCCGTTGTGCCCTTTCTTCCGTAATTAGCAAAATACTAATAATTATAGAAGGATTTTCTCTCTCCGAAAATGCTCTAAATCTGTCCTTGTGCCCTTTCTTCCGTAATGAGCAGAAACCAAATAATTATAGAAGGATTCTGTCTATTCGAAAATGCTTTAACTCACCTCTTGTGCCCTTTCTTCCATAATGAGCAAAACCTTATTAATAATAGAAGTATTCTCTCTCTCTCTCTCTCTCTCTCTCTCTCCCCGAAAATTTTCTAAATCAGCTCTTGTGCCCTTTCATCCGTACCTAAAAATTATAGAAGTAGTCTCTCCCTCTCTTTCTCTCCCTCTCTAACTCCTATTTGCTTAAATTAGTTCATTATTTCATATATTTCTATCTATTTTTATTGTCAAGCAATCATTGTTTTTTAAGACTTCGGTTTGTTTTTTTTTTTAGCTAAATTTCATGATCAAAGTTCAAAAGATGTCGAGCTCCCTTAAGAAAATGTTCGATGGACTTTGCATTAAATAAAGAGATATTTATGTGTTTTTTTTTTGCTTTTCATTGTCAATTGTTTTTGTTTTTGTCTAATTATTCAATAATGTAAAGAGGGACACAATTTATTTATAAGACTTTAACGCATTGTTGCCAATTTATTTTTTTTTTTTTGGTTGTCTTACATATATAAATATAAACATAATTTATTTGTGAATACAAATTTACATATATATATATATATATATTGTTTTGATTTTAATTTCCTTATTTTATAGGCACCAGATCATTTAAAATTTAATCCCTATATAAGAAGCGGTTATCGTACATTCCTCTCAACCAAATTATGCCTGCAAAGTATGTTTTGGTGGACAAATGAAACGGTATTGAATGACTTTTGAATTTTTTATTTCAAAACTCTTAAAAAATATTTTATTCTTTTTCTAGATTAATATATGGAGTCATTTGGTTGGGTGTCTATTGTTTATCGGTTTAACAATATTTGACTTTCAATTGATGAAACTTCACACCGAATTAAGCGATCAAATACTGGTCGTTTGTTTGCTAATTTGTTTTTGCTTATGCATGCTATTATCGTCTATATATCATATATTTTCCTGTAAATCGGAAGAACATTATGAATTATTTTTATCGGTAGACTATTTGGGCATTTCGTTGTCCTTAGTGGCCATTTATATCAGTAGCATGTATTATGCTTTTTGGTGTTTTACGGTAAGAGGAATTTTTCTTATGAATCTTATTTACTAACTTTATTATCATAATATTATCATATTTATTTAAAAAGACTCTTAGATTAATTTATTCTGTGATTGCGTTGGGTATGTTTTGCTTGGCTATGATGGCACAAATTCCGAAACTGAATGTTTCCTTAAATGCTAAAATTGCGGTACTTTTTATATGGGCCGCCTATGGGGTGATACCATTCTTACATTGGACTATTATGATGGGTGGTTTGGAAAACCAATTAGTAAGGGTAGGTAACATTAAAAAACAAAAAAATTATTGAATTCTATGAAATTAATTTAAAAATAAAAACTCAAATCTCAATACACTAAAATAATAAATACAACAATGAGCCGCGATAGCCTATGTTGTCAAGTCCTTAATACACCTCTACTCTAAGGATTAAATTCATTAGTCTAGAGTATAATAATAATCATAATAATAATAAATAAAAATTCGTTCCTTTTTCAGCTTATGGTACCTCGTGTTATTGTTATGTACGCGTTATGTTTTATAGCTTTTGTGATATATGCTGCGAAAATACCTGAACGTTGGCTAACCGGTAAAGTGGACTTTTTCGGTCATTCACATAACTGGTGGCATTTGTTCATTTTGGCCGCTTTTTATCATTGGCATAATACGGGCTTAGTTTATGCTGAATACCGTTTAAATAATGGTTGCCATGGACCGACTTTAACATGAAAATCCAAAGACAAATATTAAAACGAAAACAAAAAGGAAAGGGTCTTAACCAAAATTGCCTCAATGAAACAATTAGAAAAATTTTAATTGAAAACCTGTTACTATATATGTCTTCTGCTCACAATAAGAACAGAAGAGAAAGAATCGGTTGGTAGAATATTTGACAACAATTCATCCTCGTTAAGCCAGTAATGAATTGACTCAACTCAACTCAAAGCTTGATAATGATCCTTAACCATTAAAAAAAAGGACACAAAAGGATGAAATATAGAGAAACAACATCACTGGCGAGTAGGTTGGTTGTATTCATATCGTGTTTGTAGCTTTATGCTTAAGATCTATCTGCCTTAGTGAAGTCAATTGTGATGTGTGATGTAAAATTTGTAGAAAATTTTTTTTATAAAATTAAAGAAAAATTGTAAAATGTTTTATATGTATTTTTAATAAAACAAAAAAGTTATTTTTGAATTATTGATTGTAATTTATAAAATCAAAAAAATAAATATGACCTCAAAAGAAAAATTTTAAAAATATTTATGTTGCAGATGAGGGTACAAATATAATTTAATTTTACAAACAAATATAATTTAAAATTACAAAAACAAATAAAATAAAATTAAAGTAAATATTAAAGCAGACACTTTGGCCCTAATTATCAATGGAAAAATTTGTAATTTGTCCCTTATGTTAATAAAAACTACATAGTCTGGTAAAGCTGATCATTGAATGTTCTATAACGTCTACCTTAATACAATTTTGCGTTTATTTTGGCCATAAAGTTCTAAAAGTTAGAGTTTGTTTCCATATAAAGGCTCACACTATATACGGCGGTTTTTAAAAAACAGGCCTGGGGTGCGACTGTAAAAGAGGATTCTTTCGAAACCGTTTTCAAAAGCATTTTCAAACACATCAGATTGAATCTCAAAAAAATACATAGGCAGACGTCAGAGAAGTAGGCACAAGGACACACTGACGGACGGGAGCGACAGACGGACGGACAGACAATCTTAAATTGATTTAGAAAATGATTTTAAATCGATCGATCTAATAAAAGCTAAGTCTATCGTAAGCTCTTCTGGATGTTACACATCTGCAGAAACTTAACATAGCCTGCGCCAGAAGTGAAGTGTAGGGCATAAACAAAAAATATTCATAAAAACCAATGAATAAATGAATTGTATGTAAACATAACCGAATCGGTTTTCAACGTCCACAAAACGTGGAATTTAGCTGGCCAAACGTCAGCCAATATTTATTAAGGGATGCAAGCTATAGGTCAATGCCGGCAGACGCGCATTGATAAAAAATAAAAATAAATATATTTGAAGATTCAAATATCAAAGATTTATATGCCCGCAAAATTGTGCTTGTAAATCTAACGGTTTTTTCGAATCAGTTTGTTCGTCTTCGTTTCGATGGGGATATCAATAAAATTATTAATATTCTCCCCGTTGTTATGTCAAGCAATTGCTTTGCATTTACGGTCTTTACTTTTTTCTTTTCTTTACGTTTCTTTAAATAAAATTTTTTATTAAACTTTTTCAACAATTTGCATTAAATTTTTACTTAATATCATAAATGTAATACAAACGGAAAGAAATTAGAAAAAGTTTCTTTATTTACACTTTTATACTGCTGTCAAAGATTCAATTTTTCTATTAAATTATTAAATTGTACTCCAAAGCGCCGTCATGTGTCGATTTTATTTAGTTAAGCCGTCAACCAACGTAAATTTAGCAAGTTTTTCAACGCTCTGTGCTTTCCTAAGTTGGTACACAGGTTGCGCTCTCTCAAAAACTACAAATAAGAAGAGAAGAGAAACTCATTCCTGTTACTTGTTTTTAAAAAAAACTAAACCCATACGTAGAGGGAATAGATTGGAATGAAATAGAAACAAATACTCTTTTTCATGCTTACATATAAAAAAATGGGAGCAAGAATTTGTCCTGGAAAATATGTAACAATTTGTCTTTGCTTTATACTAACGCAAGCTTTCTTTGATTTGTAATTTTCTTTCGATCAATATTTCGTTTCATTCCGCAGAAATATTAGATATGTGTATGAATGGAATATTAGCAACAATTCCGCAACAAAATGATTGAAAAGAGATTAAAGCATTCTATGTAAATAAAGGCTATGAAAGCAAGAGAACAAAAAAAAAATTGAAATGAGCACGATTACTAATATTCATGCGACTACGAATAATACGTGTTAGTTATAAAGCTCATATCAAACATGTACTTTGGCCATAGATCGTGTGAAAATATGTGTAAGGTATAACGCACTCCTGAAAAATGTATTGAACGAAGTTTTGTTTACATTTTAGAGCTCTCTTTGAATGCTCTTCGATGTAAACAAAAATGAAATTTAAAAATTTAGAAGTTGTTTAGTGTAGTGTAGCGGACGGTGTATAAAATTCGTCTAAAATAAAATGTATCTTTCGTCCGCCCACTGAAATTTATTATTAATAAATGCACTTAAACGAGAATGCATGTGTGTGTCTATAAATATAAAAAGAAGCTCAACATTCGTGCATTTTGACAGTTGTGTGCCTTTGTATAAGTGTTTTTGAAGTGTAATAAAATATAGTTTCTTATAATTTAATCCTCATTTAATCCTGGCCAGGTTGTTGTTGTTTTGTTTCCTTTTTCATTACAATATTTTTTTTCTTAAAACATTGCGTTTTCTTTGTTCGAAACTAATCACAGTCGAAATATTTGTGCACGCGCATGTTCGCGTGGTTTTTTTTTACAGAAATGAATTGAAATATAACAGTACTACTGCTAACAAGTACAGACATGCTTGCATGTCATATAATTTGTAGACATTAAAAAGGCAACGAAAGAGCATCCACGTAGATGAGTATATAACAACGTAGGCCTTTCTGTCTATGTTTTAAAAGTTGTCTGTCTTATGCGTATGCTAACCCAGTGAAATTATTCATGTGTGCGCTGCTGTGTTTCGTTTTTGTCTTTCCGAGTCAAACGTGAGGGTTCGACCGAATACCATTTAATCCAGCGAGGAGGAATAAAACAGTAAATTTGATTTTAAAAATATTTATAAAAATTGTGCAAATAGGGAAAAAAATTATTCTATGAAAATACACCACAAAGATCCCACACAGATTTTCAACTGAAATGTAGATCGATGACGTCGCTTATGTTATGAGTTCATCACTACAAAAAAAATAAAGGAATATTTAAAATTAAATTTTAAAATGCAGTTTAGTGTTCACGGCGCCGATAGAAACCAATGGGAATTATTCCATAGTGTTTGAAGTAAGTTAACACTTATTGCGGTCATATTATTATTTTCACAGAGTAACGTGCGACATAATAAATACTTTGAATGTACTTTTAGGAGGCAAAAAAAAACCGAAGGAATTGCGATTATGGAGAAAATAAGGTTAGAGTATGTAGAATATTAAACTAGAGTATGTAAAGAATACAAAATCTTTCCTTCACATCCATCTCATCAAATTAAAATCGGACGTAGGCTTAGTTGTATTCGGTAATTTTTTTTTTTTAGAAATAGTTAAGAATTTAATATAAATTTGTATGATACATAAGAATAAATAACAAGAAGAATAAGAAACTGCGTGAGGAGTTGAGAGTGAAATATATAAAAGAAGAAAGTGTAGAAAATAAGAAAACAGTGTTATAACATGATATTGTTCGTAACTGTTTTAGTTAATGAGAGCGGTTGTTACTAAAAGTTGATTGACTTATTTGAATCAGGACGGATTTGAACAGGATTCATTGGAAAACCCTTAAAAAGTTCGTTTTTCGGAAACCAAGTCCGAAAGCTAAATTTGACTTAGAATAAATATGTGCTTATCCAGTGTATATCACGTGTGGAAGTATAAAATGTGATAAAGAGCTGGGTAACACCACGTGTACAGCAAATAAATGCCCGAATATGTGTTTTTATTATATGGTATAGTATATAGGATATAGTGAAGTAAATATAATATAATATATATTATATTATATATTACAGTATTTGGTATTGTATATGGTATAATATATAGTATAGTATATAGTATCGCATATAGTATATTATATTTTATAGTATTTGGTATTGTACATAGTGTAATATGTAGTATAGTATATAGTATAGTATATAGTATATAATATTAATATGGTATATAGTATAGTATATAGTATATAATATTAATATGGTATATAGTATAGTATATAGTATAGTATATAATAGTTTTCTTTGACTAACGTGTGATGGTATACAATGAATTCCCTTCACGGAGACAAACTGCTGACAAGGAATATTATTGGAATGTTATGTGTCCTTGAATTTTTTACGGCATTAATGAAATATATGAAATCAATGTCCGATCCAGGTTAATGAAAACATTTTGGAAATATCAAATTTGTATAACAAACCGACGGTTTATCGATTAAGTTAATAATAACTTATGAGTGAAGTAACTTAATACTCTAAACTTGATGGAGTTTTCGATACATATATTTAGATTTGGCACATACACACACAGACACACAAACGTAACGACTAAATTAATAATCCTCCGTCTTTAAAATGACGATTTCGTCTTCGTAAACAGAGCATCAAATACAAATAATGTTTCGCATCGCGCGCGTTCTACAATACAACGCTCATATGTTTTATTTCAAAAATTTTAATTTATTTATGAAGTGACTGACTAGACTTTATAATAGAAGTCATTTTTTGTAAAACGTAAATCCTATATGGATTATGTAGCTTAAAACAACTGCGCGGTTTAGGAGACGTTCGATGCTTTAAATAATTTGTTCTCAAACGTTTCTTTATAAATATATACGTGTGTTGTACGCTTTCGTTGCCCTTTTAAAGAATTTTTTTTTTAGATTTTCTTTGATTTTTACATGAAATTTTTATTTAAATTTTTTTTTCCTTTCGAGTTGTTTGTTGAAAATACTTGCCCTTGATTGTAAAGAAACAAACATTTTCATTTTCATAATCCTGCAGTCTTAGCTATGTCGTGGTAACACAGATACCGAGTACCGGAAGCATTGTTATCACAGAGAATTTCCGTTTTGACTTTGTTGTTCGTGACTTTTGTTGATTTCATTCGAAAATATAGTTTCGTTTTTTTCTTCGTTTTCCTTGAAAACTACTCCCTCTCTCTCTCTCTCTCTTTCTCTCTCTCTCTCTCCCTGCGATTTTTAAACCATGACAATCAGACACGTTTCTCAATAAACCATGACTCTGGATAGGTATTCTGTTATTTACGTACACGTTTTGTAATGGTATGCATAGCAAATATTTATATTATCTAAAAAGTATTGAGCTTATTAATTATGAATGAAGCATTAATGTCAACATATGTGTACCCTAATACATTAGGAAGGACATTGTTTGATATTTAGCTCTTTTAGGAAATGAATACTGAATTTTACTTTATAAAAGCTTAATACTATTTAGACAAATTGTTGTTTAGAATTTCAATGAAAGTATAATGAAGATATCAAAACTAAACGTATATAATAATACAAATGTATTTTGAAATTTTGTCTTCTAAAGGCTTGCTACTTTTTAGACAACTTGCTTGCTTGTTAGAGCTTTTTGTCCTTTGATTTTAATTTTGCTAAAAATTCTTTAAAAACATTTATTTATAATATTTTATAGCATTCAATTTACTTGTGTGTGTGAATTCCATCTCTCTTAATGTCTTCTTAACCTTATTTCGGCTTTCGGGAAATGTTTTCATTTTCTCTTTCATTTTGTTCCAATCATTTCAGGCTTAAATCACAAACGTAATGAAGCTGAAGCAGATTTTTACCGTTTGCTGTTCCTCTTTTTCATGCTTCACTAACTATTTTTATAAACATTGATTTCTAGATGCTTGTGTTTGTTGCCCTTAAATGAAAAAGTTACACTAATTTGTTCATTTGGTTTGTAACAGTTTGTAAGCGTAGCAAAGCTTAAACAAAATTTGATCAGTTAAAAAGTTTTGGGTTGATTTATCTATACCACTTAATTGGTGGAGATAGATCGTAAAATCGCTAAGCTTGCTTAAATAGATCGCATTTGTTGTTCTTGATAGATGACCCTGAATGAAGATCAAACTTCGAAATAAGCTTAAAATCAAAGTCGTAAACCATAAAGTACAGTCATCGCGTGCTTACTTAGTACAAGATTTATCGAAGGCACGAATCCAAATTTTTGTTTATGTATTTATTATGTGGACTTACTAATATAAATTAATTCATTAGTAAATATGGTTTCGATGGACTCAAGACAATGTTTTCCATATTGTTTAATAGGCGGACGGAGATCTTAAAATCCCTAAGCTCCCCTCGATATCAAATTGGTCCTTTACTACTTTCTTACCTAAAGACAATTATTACGAGAAAAATTATTCGAGTCGATAGCTGGACGAGAGCCCTATCAAAACTTTGTTTTATCACTTTCCTAAAAGAGAAAAAATCTATAAAAATTTTCATAATAAAATCCGTACCTAAAGAGAAAAATTTCTATTCGTTGCAACCTTACTGTGGGAGAGGAGGTAGCAGAAAATGTTTTCATTTACTTTTATTTGCATTGATGGCAAGTGTTTTGCTCACTAAGTGGAGGAAAAAAAAAGCAAAAATAAAAATCTATTTGTTTTCCGCTTTTTGATTCTCCATCAATGACGACATAATTCATATGAAACAATTGAGCGTGTCAATCTTGTTGTTGCTGGGCTTAGGAGAACGCTTAGTGTAGTAGTTTTTCTATATTTCTACTGCACGATGTGTAATTTAAAGAGCACGTGTGACATGAAATTAGAATAATTGAGTTGAGATAACGTAAATTAAATTGTTTTTTTTTTCTTCACGCAAATGAGGGTTAAAACGATTTGACGCTACATTTGCAAAACATTTAACAGATTTCATAACGATTACTTAGAGCTAATTTACTTAGGGCTAGCATTTGATCTTAAAGTTCAACTTCTACGAAAGAAAAGATTGTCTTGGAGACATAAGTTGATGAAGCATCCAAGATTATTACGCGTGTCATGGGTGCATTATTTAATTGCCTGCGTTTAGGATGTTCTGACCTGGTTTGAGCTCCTGATTAGGCTGAATCATGTAGGGGGAAAGGTCCTGTTGCTGGATCTCCCGGCGTAGTTTCTTTAAATCCTATGAACGTCATAAACGTTGCGTCCCATTTTGCGTTGCCTGATAATCTTCTTTGCTGCTGGATTTACCGGCGTAGTTTCATTAAATCTTGTGAACATACCAAATCCGGTACCTCGCCGACATAATTTCATTAATCCCATTAAATATCGGGGGAATTGTTGTCAATCTTTGCTTTCATTGACAGCTTTAAATGCGATTTTTTATGACTACGCCTGGTATCATATAGGAAGAGAATTTTTCCCGTCGTACGTTTCGGCAACTTAGCCATGTAAATGCTTACTACTCGTAGAGCGATTTTTGCGAGCCTTTTTCACTATGGGTGTCTCAATAAGAGCGCTTTATATCATTGAGCTTTACATGGTCTGCTGGTCTGACCTCCTTGTACGGGTGAAGGTAGAGGCTTTCCGTCAAAATTCGCTGCGTAGTTCTTCGTGAAATTTGAAGTTGTTGCGAACTATACCGAATTGATGTTTTCGGGTTTTCGCTTACACTCTTTTTTTTATAGCTGCAATGCATTCAAGAGACCGACCGGTATATTGATGCAAACTAAATTTACCGTCAGCTTCTTCAAATTTTTTGTTTACTGTTCGAATTGTTGACACATTAGGTGCACTTTCTTGAACGAAAGTTCCACAAAGTTCGAGAGCAGCAGTCTCAACGTAACTTGCCCTATTTTTGTAATGGGTTCTCACAATTTTAACGCGTTTTTTTTGTCGTACAGCACTAATCGTAGATGACAGCTGTCAGATTTCAGAGTTTCTACTTGCATGAAAACAAAAATGACACAAAATTGAAATAATCAACTTTTATTGAGACACTCTTTACTCTTGACTAACAATGGCTAGTGATGCTATCTCCGTGTATAGCTACTTGGTGTATCTTAACTGGTACGCAGCTGGTACCTTTTCCAGAAGGCATCGCACCAATTAATATAGGATTGCTTTGCCTTCTGTTTTCCTTTTCTTTTGTTCGTGTGGGAAGCCTTGGCTTTGAGTATGAGGGAGGAGCCAATCCCCGAGCTTTTCCAACTCCATAGTTGACCCGTCCGAGATTGTACGCATCTTACTCGAAACTCGGATCTTAGACTTTTAAAATAAGAACAGGTATCACGGCCATCAAGAAGCCCAGGAGATTCCTGTTGCGTAGAATTGCTGGCTACAGTGATTATTGTTGCAGAATCTGTTTAGTCGAATCTCCTTACTAACTGTGAACTGGGAACTGCCTTTTGGGAACAATTTCGGGGTGACTGTGGGAACACTAAGTATTTGAGGCGTTAGTTAAGCCTCGTCCTGTCAGAGGGAAAGACATGCCGTACATATGTCTTTATTCTGAAACTGCAGGTTTGGAACACATTCCAATCGTGGGGGAGTGAGTGGTGTTTTACCACACCGTGCCCCAAGGGGCATCGTGCGTTAAGTCTTCATGGCAAGGGCTCAGGTAAAACCCCTTCATCTCCCTTTTAAAATGAATGACTTCTGCCAGATGTATAATTAAGACAGAGAGAATATAAACATATTTTTATTTTGTTTATAAAACAGTAAAGTTTTGTAATAACACCTAAAGTGTGTGCCGTGTATATAAAATAATAAGATCTCTTGGACATACTCCTAAGCAAGTCTGATAACTGATGGGAAAATTATTTGCAATCACTTTAAGTAAAATGACGTAAGTTTTTTTTTTCTCAAACTTCCAATCTGTAGATATTTCTTATACACAAAATAATTGCAATCAAATACGAATAGATCGCTATCTTTATATAATACGTTGTTGTCATTTTTGTTGTTGTTTTTTCTAGCAAACATGAAATTGTACTTTAAAGCAATATTTGTGTAGCATGTAGAGATAACTATAAGTTTTGATTAAGTTTAATGCCTGTTTTGTACATTTATATCAAACATACATACACACATACATACACACATAAGGTATGTATGTATATATGTATATTTAGAAAAGTAAAAGTTTGAGTTCCATACACAGACAGTTTATTACTTTTGTATGTATGTATGTATGTATGTGTATAATAGCAGTAGTATACGTTGTAAATTAAAAGTGCTGCGTCAGACGCTTTAAAGCGACTCCTTCTCTCATTTACATAACAATAAATAAAATCAAATAAACATAAAGACAAAAATAAATTAAGCGTGTTAACCTAATTTTATGTTCATTTTATTTTTTTTTAATTTCATTTTATATAGAACTGCTTTAAGTACTAAATTATACGAAAAAAAAAGAAGAAAAAAAAACAGTTAAAGCTTAAGCAATAGAAACTCGTAGAGAGAATGTAAGATAATGCATACGAAAGAAGGAGTTGGAAAAATTTCAATAGTCTTAAGTTAAGTATAATTAAAATAACGTTTAATTGTGATATTAAAAAAAAAAAAAAAAAAAAAAACAAAATTAAACTTAAAAGAAAAAAGATTTTATTCACTTCTTGTCTCCTGATTACTTGACTCCTGATTAATTCCATAATTAAACTTAAATGAGAAACTGGAAAAAGAGATTTTATTCAGTTCAAAATAAGAGTCTTGACTTGTGATTAGTTTCATAATCTTAATACCCTTAGTTTGTAAGCTAAACGAATGAAATCAACTTTACATATTAAAAATTCTTTCAGTTAAAAATTTGTAGTAAATTTTAGATCAACATCTTGTATAGCTTATAGACTTATAGACAATACTACAAAGAGCGGTTTTTTCTTTCATATTCTTAGCTAATGTGGGCATGTTTTTAAGAGGATATATCGGATTTTCACACTAAACCGATTTACTTTTCTCAATTAGAATTAATCTCGAGAATCCTTTTATAATCTGTTCATTTATGCTAAAAAGTCTTCCAGTTGAATTATACAAGAGACAGGGATCTAAAGTGGTCTTCAACTTTTAAATGGATGAGTAATGAAATTTGGAAAGGAAAATTTCATTCGCCTTGCGATCGGTAAATTCTTTTGATGAGCATTATCTCACGTCAGCACGCTTGTTCTACGTTCTGTAACTTTTTTCTACAATACCCCAAAACTTAGAATATTTTTCCTAAGTCGGGTGGTGTGCGGAACATGCGGACAGCAATGAAAAAGAATTTCCAAGTTTGGGGATAATGTAGAAACTACAAGGAGACGTGCCTTGAATGTTTGATCTCATTTAATAGAAAATTTGAACATATACGAATATATATATATATATATAAAAATGCAAAGAAATAGCTTCCTTACCTATGTTTTAGCTTAGTGAATTGGAATTATTTGTTCAGTTTAAATTTTAGAAAGATTCCTCCAAAAATTTGCTACAAAATTTCGAACAAAATTTTCAATGTTTAGAACGTTTCTATTTTCTCATCTAATACATGCCACTTTTTAATCTACTAGCGGATCTTGGCCACTTTTACATTCAAAATTTTAGAATTCCAATACGAGTTTATAGCAAATGAACGGACGGACCTTAGACTGATAAAAAAAATGTACACTATTTACGCAGAAATTAATTAAATACGCTTAAATCGTGATTTTTAGCCAAATGGCAAAGAGTAAGCAGTAATGCTGCTGAAAAATACAATTCGTAAATAGCGCGACCAAAACTACAATACTTTGTTTAAATGTAACTCTTCGTTTACTTTCGTGAAAAAATACTACACATTCGAACTTGTTTCTACATGAAGGCTTGCTTCTCATGCGCGCTGCCCATATTGAGTAGCGTTCAAAAAATAGATTTACGTGATCCAAAACTAATACAGTTAATTTTTACGTTAAAGTACTAGTGGGGAATGCATTTTTCTCGAAAAATATGAAAAATTACTTTTTATAAGAACAGTTGTACGGGAAATGGTTCAATAAATGGTTCCATCCGATACGAATTTTTATACACCGAAATACTAGTTTTGTTTCGGTAGTCGAAATTCCGTGGAGTTTGCGAGCCATCTCAGCGTAATTTTGTTCCATTTTTCTAATGAGTTTTCACAATTATAATTCGCTCCTCTTTTGTTTAGCGCTCTATTTTTATCAATCGAATCATAGGTGACAGCTGTCAAAATTCAGAGTTGCTTTTTGCATAAAAAAAAAATGACACAAAATTTAAATGGTTCGCTCATATTGAGACATCCATTATAAAACATCAAGACTTCTTGTCAAAGGCGAGAAAATGATCTCTAACTTCGAACCGGAAAGGAAGCTGTTGGAAATATTTTTCACAGAAAATGTTTCAAAACTATAAACGTTTCAAGAATTGGAATTTTAATTGTATTTTTATAACCTATACAATGTGTTAACTAAAAATTGTTTTTTAAATTTTAATTTACGAAAAATTTTTTTCTTTTTTTTTTTTTTTTTTGCTTAATAATGGGATTCGTATGATGTAAAAAAAAAGCCAATTTGTGTGTGTGTATCATGTCAGTCATATTTCTTAAGAAATTAAATCGAATGTGAATTTTATTGTATTTTCTATAAAAACCTTTAAAAAAGCAAAAAAAAAAAAAAAAGAAAAAATTCTTTAATGCGATCTATTGGTTTCAAGGTTTTATTTATAAAATGTAAATGAAAATAATATATTTTAGGTTGTGCTGCTGTAATGTGTATATATAAGTTTCGAGAAATCTGCAATACTGTAAAATGGTAAAGCCATCGGTTAAGTAAAACTTTAACTAATGTATGAGTTTATTATGTAAATTGCAAAAGATTTTGCAGCAGCAGTAAACGAACAAAATGAAAAGGATCACTCAGCAGCATTCAGATTTAAAAGCATTGAACAAAAAAAAAAAAATAAAACTGACCATAGTACGCAATAACGTAAACAACAAACACACAGTAATACGAATAATACGAATCATACGAGATTCCAAACATTGCAAGTGTAAGTAAGTAAGTGTACGTAAGTATAGGTTGATAGTCTAAATATTTTAGCTCAACTCCTAAAGTCCTTTCGATTTAGATGCAAATTCATCATATATTTTGTGTATGTGCGTAAGTGTTTGTATATATATATATATATATATGTATGTGTGTGTGTGTGTGTATGTTTATAGCTTTGAATAAATCTTAGTTGGAAATATTACATCAACTTTTTTTTCTTTTTCTTTACTTGTGTTCCTATGATTCCTACTAACAATTTAAATTTATGTAAGAATTAGTTACGAGAGATGAAATAGTTTCTCTACATGTATGTGTGTTTGTTTGGATACATAACATATATACCAAAGTAGTCTAGTAAATTTCGCTTGCATTAGAGACCAATATTCATTTACTCTCTCTCTCTCTTTCTCTCTCTCTCTTTCTCTCTAGACATTCAGGACCAAATAAAATGAGGCTCAATATTTTTTAGACCCCATTCCGAACAGTATATATTAGTTGTTGGTATTAGAGAAGTGTGGTTGAATGTTCTTGTTACGAGTAACTAACACGGGGCTCAATATTTTTTAGACCCCCCAATAATATGTATTAGTTGTTGGTATTAGAGAAGTGAGGTTAAGTGGCCTTGATTTAAAAGTATAAGTTAGGACTATCTAACATGGGGCTTAATATTTTTTAGAACTCCCCTAATAATACATATTAGTTGGTGTTATTATAGAAGTGAAGTTAAGTGGTCTTGTTAGGACTAACTAACATGGAGCTCAATATTTTTTAAACTCCTTGGCTAATAATATATATTAGTTGTTGGTATTATATTGGAAGTGAGGTAAGTCATCTTGTTCAGGCTATTAAAGAAGTGGTATTAAAGAAGTGCAGTTAAGTGGTCTAATTAACACTGGGCTCAATATTTTTTAGACCCGCCCCAATAATATATATTAGTTTGGAAGTGAGGTAAGCGATCTTGTTAGGACTATTACAGGGCTCAGTATTTTTTGGATGCACCCTAAAATAATATATATTAGTTGTTGGTATTATAGAAGTGAAGTGAGGTAAGTGGTCTTGATTTGAAGGTATACGTTAAGCATTTAAATTATTGCTATTTTGCATATAAAGTGAAATTGTGCGAAAAATGCAAAATATCTGCATTGTATACAAAACATAACATACATACGTATGCAAATACACGAATACACATATAACGTGTAAGATTTTATAACAAACTGGTAGCACAATATAATGGTCTGGGGTTAAAGTATACCTCTGTTCTGTGTGTTCTCTGCGTCCGTTGGTCTTCCGGTTATATTGTGCCAGTGTCGATATGGGCTTAACTATGTGAGAGTTTAAGTCACTCATGTACCCGGTACGTATGTATGTATGTGTAGAGTTATATGTAGCATGTACAGTTCGATAATATGGTGCATCCTGTGGTCAGTGCTTGCTTGCTTGCTTGCCTGCTTGCCTGCTTGCCAGTTTGCCAGCTTGCTTGTTTGGTTCGGTATTGTGTGTCAAAATGTATTTTGGTTAAAGTTGAAATTTATACGTCAACATTATTGTATGAAAACATGGCTTTTTGTGGCACCGAAACGATACGATGGTTCGATGACTCTCCCGGCTGCTCAGACTCTTCTTCTCATAAAATAAATGCATTTTCACTTCGATACTCTAATACTTAAGCGTAAATAGGAAGGTAGGTAGGTAGTCATAGTAGTAGTAGTATATGGTTACCGTTATTCGTAAGCATGCCTCCATACATATATAAATACTTTTTTTTTTGTTGTGTGCTCTCTTTCATTCCACTATGGCTGTGGTCACTAGATATTGTTTACTCTCATTTAAATTAAAAATTTTTCAAATAAAATTCAAAACTTTTTTTAAAAATCATAAATAAAAACATTAATAATAATCTGGTTTTTTTTTTGATTTTTACAATAAAGGATAACAATAAAAATATTTACATAAAAATGTCATATGCATGTATGGACAGACATACGTTTCCAATTTTAATTAAAATAAACTTTTAAACATTTATTATACAAAAGTTCAAATAAGTTTAACTTCATATTGCTTTATGTCTGGTGTCTTGTGTTTTGTGTTGTTGCCTTGTAACTGTAACTCTCTCTCTGTCATCATCATTTCGCTTTAGATAGAGTAAAGCGTAGTTAGTGTATTACAACATAAATGGCCATAAATCTCTTTCATTAGATTCAAATATTGTTTTGTTTTTTTTCTTTTTTTTTTTTCAAAAATAACATTTTGAAAAACTAAAGACAAAGTTTTGAGTTAATTTTTTTCACATATCTCTAGTTTGCAGATACATTAACTTAACATATAAAATAAATTTTTTTTTTTCTTGTATACTTGGGATGTTCTTCTTATTTGTGTGTAGATTTACTGCCATTTATCTTTTCCCAGCTTATAAAGTTATGATTTATACCAACAAATGTATAGATGTATTGTTGTTGCTGTTTGTCTGTTTTCTCTTTATACCCTACAGTACTTGCACGGTAAAGAAAATATTAAGTTTATACGGACACAACACAAATCATAGTCAGGTGCTTCAAGTTTAGATAACAATAATTATACACTTATACATATGGATTTGAAAAAGTTTCCTTTCTCTCCTCTATAGAGCTTGCAATAGTCAGTAAACATGAGAAAAAACAATTAAATCTAAATTCAAATTTTTCACGTTTAGTGATTTTCTAATAAATTGTCACGGAAAATGGGACACAAAAGTATTTATTCTTAGGTTGTGAACACATATTCGCTTGTCTGAGGGATATGTTGCTATCATTGATTCAACGTGAGGTTGCATCTAAGCACAGGACTACTTGTCAGCGAATGATGGTTGGCGTCCCTTAGGCTTTGGAAAAATTGCCAAAATGAAGGTTCACAATTCTCAAGATTCCAGAACAAACATTTACTAGCTATAGTCCAAAGTCCAAAGTCCTCTGGTCAGAGGATGTTCCTTACGAATTACTCTCACAACCACCATGATACTCCCCGAAAGGTTTTGGAACAATCTCCAAAGGGGCCGTCACAATTCCCAAGGTTTTAGAAAAAACATTCACTAAGTATAGTCAAAAGTTTTCCTCTGGTCCGAGGATGTTCCTTCCGAACTACTCTCACAACCAGCACCATACTTCCCGAATTCTTTTGGAACAATTCCCAAAAGAGGTCTTCACAATACCCAAGTTTCCGGAACACACATTCATAGGGTAGTAGTCCGGAGTTTTCCTCTAATCAGAGGATGATCCTTTCTAGCTTCTTACACAACTACCACGATACTCCCCGAACAAACAAAAGGGGGCTACGCAATTCCCGAGATTCCAGAACAAACATTCACATGGTATAGTACAGAGTTTCCCTCTGGTCAGACGATGTTCCTTTCGAACTACTTTTACAACTATCACGATACTTCGCTAGTGCGTCCCTTCGAAGCCTTCGGGGGCCTATAGTGTATTAAACGATCACTGATTGCCATCAAGTCCATATGTTAACTTATTTATCTTCATATTATTGCTGGCCTTTATCATTATTGCTATCTACTCGTCCTAACCGAGGGAAATATCCTTGCACATGTTGGATTTATTTTCATGTTTAGTTTTCATAAATGCCTTTGAAAATGCTTTACATGGAATTTTATTATATATATTTAGGTGCCTGTGTGCGAATATATTTTGAAAGGCTTTGTTTTGCAAACATTTTTAGAGGATTTTCAACAAATCGCTTGCAATTGGATTTTTATGACTTTGCAGATGATGTGAAAATCATCAACTTTTCGAAAATGAATGTATTTTACGAAAATCACTATTTATAAACTACATACGTGAATTTTTCTTATTAAAAACATACATGCACATATATACATAGTTATGTAATTATGTAATATAGGAAAGGAGTGAAAGTGTTCCTATTAGCTTGGAATATTCATAGTTGTCATTCGATTGCCTTAACCATTTATGTTAAAGTTAAAATAGTCCTTAGTGCTATAAAAAGGAACAACAAAAAATTAATTATACTTAGGTAAAGCCGACCATTAAATACCCTACAACACTTTGCTTAACACAATTCTTTATTTATTATCGTGAAATACCGTTTCCACATTCCTATGTGAACGCCTACTTTTCATGGGAGTCCTTATACGTGTTGGGATCCAACCAAAACACCTACATGGCTTCGTACATTTTCCTCATGATCGTAATTTCAGGGGACTGACAGATGGACCTACGCCGTTAAGTTACTATTATGGAACAATTTTTACAATGAAATACTAAAAATTAAAACTTTTCTTCTAGATGAAGTTTTGAAGTCATAATCGTAATTTCAATGGACTGACAGGTGGACGTACACGGTTAAGTTACTATTATAAATCAATTTTCACAGCGAAATATTCAAATTTTTCTTCTAGATGAAGTTATGAGCTGATAAGCGTAAGTTTGAAAGGACAGACAGATGGACCTACACGGTCAAATCCACTTCATTATTAATAATATAATATAGTAGACAGTCCATGACGTCTCTCCGATTGGTGTTTTCAAACTTCACAAGCACTTAAGGAAACCCTTTGATTAGTTTAGAAATCGCTTACGGTCCCGGTAATCTTCATTTTTTAAAATTTTTTTTGTCTTTCAAAACTAATGATTTTATTTTTGATAACTTGTTGTTTTACTTTTGTTTTACTATGCATTAAATATAAAACCTTCCAACTAAGAACGTTCACACAAACAGTTTCAATCATAATACGTTAAGTGTTAACCAACACATGAAAGTAAATTTATTGACCGAAAACTAAATTTCGAGTTAAATTCAATTTAGTTGAGAATTAAATTGACGGTAAAATAAGGCGGACGCAGTAAATTATAATTAAATCATAACTACACATAAAACCAGAATCGAGAGCAATCTGTGGTAAAAGATGCCAAAATCTAAACATTTCCATATAATTGTAGATTATAGGTATTTGTGTGTGCGTGTGCAAGTATTATACGTTAGCAATGTGTGTAGCATGTGTTCGTAATTATATGTTATATGTATAGTATAGATGAATGTGTATATGTATATATATATATATATATATATATATATATATATAAACTTTTGTGTACCTTATTATCAGTATGTTTGTGTGTATGTGTATGTAGATATATGCTTTAAGGCTGGGATTGTGCATTTGCTAATATTAGTGTTAACGAAGTTAAATCAGTATTTGATCACACAAATATTCGCAAATACATAACGAATTTTTAATAACAAAACGTTATACGATTTCATATTTAGCAACTGTTGTACAGAGATAAGCTACTATATGCCAGAGTATGCGTTTATAAATAACATTTATATGTGAGAACGAACATAAATGCAAATGTGTTCTTGAGCACATTTAATGCAATTTTAAGTCAACAATAATAACTGATTTTGTTTAATTATATCTTAGTGTTTGTACGCGTATGTGTGTTGTGTGGGAGAGCCTGCAAATACTAACACTAATGCAATATTATACATTACATTATGGCAGGCATATGGTAACTAATCATCGCTGCTAAGATTTATTCTAATTATAAATATATGCATATAAATACTTTAAATTTTTGCACGCACATGTACATATATATATATATATGTAAGAGTATGTGTGAGCATATTTTTATAAAGGACTCTTCGTATAGAACCAGACTAATGAAATCTGTATTATAACCTCTAACCAAAACAGAACATTATCGCAAACAAAGTGTCATTATCGCATTGCGTTTGTGCTCTTGTGTGTGTGTTCGTGTATGTGCATGTGTGTTTGAATGCAATAACTAAATTCTCATTTGAAGCATTACCAGCTTTATCCTCTAAACAGTTAAAACCAAATTATGAGCATACATTAATGTTTGTGTATGTAGTTGTATGTGTTCATTCGTATAATAATTTGGTTGTGTGGTTATACACATACCCATAAACCGAAAACAACAAATAAATATTCTGTTCAGTTTATCCACTCACCGCATCGTAAATTTAATTTAAATTGATTGCATTATATTACGAACACACGCGTTTCCTAACACACGACTTACCTAACCACCACCCGCATACGTTAATATGTATTGATATTCATGTATGTACATGTGTATACGCATTCATACCTTGAATAGAATAACACCCACTAACGGAAATTCTAAAATAGTTTGTATGTTTAAGATCTCCAATCGAATTAAGTGTGAATTTCGATCTCAGGTGTTTGTTTTGTAGCAAAAGATATCGGATGTATGTATTATATATATGTAGTAAATATATATAAATCAAATATTCAAAATTTTACAATTCATTCATTAATTATTGAAACTTTAATTTTTGTCACTTTATTTATTAATATATATAGTGTGAGTGAGAGAGCGTTCGTCTCTCTTTTAGCATAACATTTTAATTATTATGTACACAGCCAGCGGAACAAATAAATATCACTTATTTCATATTCATATTTACAATAAACCTGAAAATTATAAAAAGAAATGTTTGCAATTATATTTAATTTTAAAACACATACATGCATACATACGTATGTGTACATACATTTAAAGTACTAAAGTAAGACTTACAGAAACTGTAAGGTTGTTAAAAATACAACTATGCAATGAATAAATTGTTAACTTCACACGCGAGCCTTCATTTGATAAAACGAAGTTGGTGATCTATTAAGCTTGGTTTTCTTTCTTTTTTGGAGGTCGCGATATAAAGATTAGGTTCGGTCTTGAAAATGAAGAAATTATTTAGACAAGCTAGGAAATTAGTATAAATTCTTTTATGTGAAATTAAATTAAGAAAGTTACGCATATATACATAAAGTGATGCGAGGTGATGAAAGAAACAAAAGCTATTTTTTTCAATGTGAATAGAAAGAAGTGTAAAAAAAGTTAGCTTAATGATTGAGGAATCTATTGTATATAAATATTTTCCTATGCCTATATAGTAATAAGAAAGTAAAATTTTAGGCGGGAAAAAATATCTTTTTTTTAGTGATTACTTAAGTATCAGTGTGAATAAAAAGAAGTTAAAAAAAATTTAAATCATGAACAAGGAGTCCCTCGCTTTCTCCCTTTCTCAGCGTAAGTCATTAGACATATATATATATGTATATATATATATGTAATTCTCTTGTATTTCATATTTTGAACATTCAAAACTTTTACAGGTAAATAATAAAAAAGAAAAGGTAAAAAAATCAGATTGCAGTGATGGTAAGCATCCATCAGGTTGTACCACAAGTGTTTAAATGCAAATCGTTTTTATATATCAGAGAGACGAAGAAAAAAACCCGATATGTGTATTCGAGTTACAGTTTAACTTTGCAAATGTAGCTGAAATATTAGATATGATTCAACCCGGAAAGCCTCTATTGAATGTAACGAAGCTTTTGATATAAATCATGATAGCTTCTTCCAAATTTCCAAACTTGTTTCGCTTGAATTTGCAACGTATCTGGTGAATAGAGCACATCATTTCGGTTTGAATTTTATTTTTCTCCAGATACTTATTGTATGGTCGAGTGGGGATTTAATTCTTACTACGGTATCGGACAAGTGACACTTTTATTTTTATGATGCACAGCCTCAAAAGACCAGTTGTCTTTCCTTTACGACATTCATATTTGTTTAAAAGATGGAAGAAGTAGCAGCTAGTGAGGGCCAATATTTATACCGTTTTGCCCGTAAAAAGACTTCCTTTTCTTAGGAACGATTTTTTGAGAGGAAATTCAAAAAATTGTTCCAGTTTATTTAGTATGCCGCACTAGCACTACTCAGCAAAATTGCATGTTTTTATGCCCTACACCGAATGTATTAATTTTTTGCGGAGCTCAAGGTAGACGCGTCTGTTATTATACCAATCGATCAATTCAGAATTATTTTCTAAATCGAGTTATGTTTTCTGATCTGCTCACGTCTTACAGGTTGTAATTTTTGAGATAATTTGACGAAACTTGTTGATGTATTTTGGCTAAAACATGAGCCATTCCTGAGGATGCATTCAAAATCCATTCGATCTGATGATTTCTGCGACCGCCCCCCATATATCGTCCCATTTGAAAAGTTTTTATAGAAAAACCTATGTTCCCACTGATTAACGGAGCTCATTTTAAACTTCGCACATAATTATATCTTTACGTTCGGCTTATGTTTGAAACAATTTGTATATTTGGAAATATAGCGATACAAAAAAATTCAAGAATTTTTAAGAGATCGGCGTGTGTTTCGACTTCTAAAAGTGCCAACTTTTAAGAGAGAGTTTGATTTGAAATTCTTTTATTTTTGGGAGTTTTCTTTTTATCGATGGCATAAATTGTTTGAAAAGAATAGATTGGACGACGGTCTCTCAATTAAAAGATCGCGAAAGTTTCGTATAATAGAAATTTAATTTATTTTCATGTTTCGAATCCATGGATCGAAATAGCAGATAATCATGATTCGCTCTACACACATTTTCTTGTTTCTAGTGGGTTGTTGCATATATTATCTTAATTTTTCATCTAAAATTGAAAGCATTATTCACTTGAAAAAAAACTTGAACGAAATCCTTTTGGAAATAATTTCATTATTTAGAACCTTCATAAATAGTATCTGCATAAACTTTCAAACAACACTTGACGTAGAATTTGTGTTAATTAAAAATAATGTCGAAAAGAGAATCATGGATTCATACCTAAAAAGTGAGATTTTAGAAAATATGCATCTTAGGTGAAGTGAAAAAGGTGCGATTGAAATAAACTATAGGTCTTCCTGAAATGACTGCCGGCAATCCCTTCCTCAAGAGATAAAGTAAAATGTTTAGAAATTTAAGTTATGCATGTTGCATGTCGACGATAAATTTCTTAGTTTTTTGTTCTGTGTTTTTGTTATTTTTGTTGTTTTTTTTTTCTTTTTTTTTGCTTTTCTTTTGCATATTACATGAACGGTAAGCTCGCAAAATACAAACAAAAAGCATTTTCTCTCTCATGTAGGCAAAATAACACGTACGCTTATGTACATGTTTTGCTGAATGTTTGATAACAACAAACAAAAAAAAAAGAAAAAAAAACAACAACAAAGCGGAATAGAAACTCTATGGGGAGGCTTTAAAAGACATCAAATTTCATATTCATAATGGCATTCTACATGTCCGGCATAATTTATACATGACCATATTGCCACCGCTTTTGCTACTCCTCATGATAATGATCATCATTATGATGATGATGCTGATGCTGATGCTATTCTTGTTGAGAATGTACGCACAGTATCTGAATTCACAAAAACGACATTCGTTTATTGTTAAATATATTTAGTCAGACAAAAACAAAAAAGGGAGGTATGAAGACCTCATGCTCTAACCAAAAACCTTTCTCATATTCTTTTGCTGTTCCTCCAATGCCTCCAATGTGTTCGTATATCAATAGATTGTAAAATGTTTGCTTTTTACCTTATGCAACATTTCCGTTTCCTGTGTAAAATTCAACTGTTTTTCGTTTTATCCTCTTACTTCTATTTGTTGTACGCATATAAGGAGAGATGTGTATACATATATAGTAAACTACATTCCAAGCCTATAAGTTCATATTTACCCTGAGGTAGAGGGAATTGATTGGTTACAAAGTTGTCGTATTTTTATCTTCACACTGACGGTGTAAGCAAAAAGTTGCATTTGTTTTTTTCTTTCCATTTGATGGTCTTTACTGAAAAAAAAAAAAAAAAATGCCAACAAAAAACAAAAAAAGAACAGAAGAAGAAGAACACAAACAACGGTCACCATAAAACGACCACATTATAGTTGTGTGTGTAGATATGTGCGCTTGGCTTTGTATATTCACAATGCACCCATTGAAAGCATTTCCACATGATCTCTCACACACACAACTTGTGTGCATTTTTCTGTACGTGTCCTCTATGAATTTATGAACACAATATAAATTTATATTATTGTCCAGGATATTTTTTTCTGTATATTAATCTTTTTTTTCTCTGTTTTCCTTTTTTTTCTGTTTTTTTTTTTGATTTGCTGAACTAAGTACTAAAAAATTTACGTGATATACTTTAAATACTCTATTACTTAAAAAGCACTATGTTTACTCGTATAAACAAATAAAAGTGCAATATTGTTACGTACGTACATACGTTCGTACGTACGTCAGTCACATTTGATCTTTTTTTATGAACCGTAAATGAATCCACTTGTTTCGATTCATACGAAGCGTGATATAAAAATAGTTATAAGTCGCTTTCAAAGACAATACAAAAATAATGGTAACTGTATCTTAACGGTAAACAATTCAGCAGTATTTCGCCCACTTATCTAAGTAAGTTGAAAAGGATTTTGAATATTCTTCTCTTTTCTAATGTACTCCCGATTAATAAGCGATCCATAACCGAGCAATCTTGTTTGTTTTGGTATTGTGTACGCTTCTCATATTGTATCATAACGATAGATAGAATAGACTCAGCAGTATTTCTCCCGCTTATCTAAGATCACTTATCTAAGAAAGTTGCAAAGGATTTTTAATATTCTTCCCTTTTCTTCCCTTTCCCGCTTAATAAGCAATCCGTAACCAAGCAGTCTTGTTTGTTTCGGTATTGTGTATGTTTCTCATATCGTATCATAACGATAATCGACTCAGCAGTATTTCTGCCTCCTATCTAAGATCACTTATCTAAGTAAGTTTCAAAGGAATTTGAATATCATTTTCTTTTCCAATAAGCGATCCATAACCAAACAATCTTATTTGTTTTGGTACCCTGTCACAACGTTTTTAATACTGTATCTAAACGATTATCAGACCAGCAGTATTTCTGCCTCTTTTCTAGGATCTAAGCGACAAAAGATTTTGAGTTTTGTTCCCTTTTTTAACGAACTCCCGATTAATAAGCGATCCGCAGCCAAGCAATCTTGTTTGCTTTGGTACCATGTCACAAGGTTTTTAATACTGTATCTCAACGGTTATCGATTCAACAGTACTTCTGCCACTTATCTAAATAAGTTCCAAAGGATTTCTATTTTCTTTGCTTTTCCGATGAGTTCCCTATTAATAAGCGGCCCGTAGCCACGTAATCTTGTTTGTTTTAATAATTTGTACGTTTCTCATATTATATCTCAACGATAATCGACTCAGCAGTATTTCTGCTTACCCAAGACTACTTACCTCTAAGGAAATGACAAAGGATTTTCTTCCTTTTTTCAACGAACACCCTGTTAATAAGCGATCCTCAGCCAAGCAATCTTGATTGTTTTAATACTTTGTGTCAGTGGTTTTAATACTGTATCTCAACAGTAAACAACTCAGCAGTATTCCTGCTTATACAAGACCACTTATCTAGTTAACTGAAAAAGAATTTGTATTTTCTCCCTTTTCCCAATGAACCCCCAACTTATTAGCCATCTCGCAATCTTGTTTCTTTCTAACTAATAAAAGACGATAGCTGTTGTTGTCAGTAAGGTTTTTCATATTTTTTTTATTAGCTCAAGCACATTGTAATCTATACCAAAACTGTACAAAAAAATGATTGTTGTGGAGAAAAAGTTGTAAATGACGCTTGGAACTTTAAATGATTTTTTCCTAGAAGCGTACTATACTGGCAGCCTCTTCAGTTATTGTCTGATTTATTTTAAATTTTTAATGCAACTTTCAGATGAGAGCCTGTAGTATGCGTAATAGGTTTTTTTCGAGAAATTAATAATCAATATTTTTTGAGCAATTAATAAAAAAATGTATTTAAAAAAATGTATTTTTTTATTAATTAACACATGTATATAAAATTAATAAATAAAATTAATAATAATAAATTTAATTTATTTGTATTTTCAGAAAACTTGTTCTTCATCGTTGCATGTTGCCTTCCAGTAACGCTAAGGTTAGTGAGATTAAGAAGAAAGGAATAATTTATTGCCAGATCTGGTAGTCTGGTATTTTATATTTAAAAAATCGAAATAAAAATTTTTTATGAATTTAAAATTTTTTCAGTTTTATCGTTAAAATCCCGAAAATAAATAAATCTTCACTTTTTGATACCCACCACCGAAAGTGAAGGGTATATTTCATCTTCTCATTTGGTTTGTAACTACCAAAAGGAAACGTCGGAGACCTCACACAGTATATATATTCTTGATCAGATTCAAATTTATAAACGATCTAAACATGTCCGTCTGTTTGGTTGTGGAATATCTGTGGTAAACATTACCGTGACCGCAAAAATTAAAATATCGGCTTCAAATTAGGCAGGAACATTGGCAGCTCTTGCATGCAGGTTGGTATTAAAAATACAGGTTGGATCTCCTTAGTAAACTGAATTTTGTACGGGTGCAGGTGAAGGTCTTTTGTCAAAATTCGCTGCGCAGTACTTCGTGAAATTTGAAGTTATTAAGATTTGATGTTTTCAAGTTTTCGGTGTCATTCGTGTTTAGAGCAGCAATGTTTTCAAGAAACCAATCGGTACATCAACCCAAAGGGGACTTACTGTCTGTAATTTGCCCAGTTTCTTTAAATTTTGTGACGATTCTTCGAATTGTTGATACATTGCACTTCCTTGACCGAAAGTTTCGTCAAGTTTGCGAGCATTTTCATCGTAATGGGTTTTCATAATTATAACGCGTTTTTCATTAGCTATTTTGAGCTCCTGAGTAACCAATCCTAGATGACAGCTGTCAAATTTCAGAGTTGCTGATTGCATGAAAAAAACGATACAAAATTTTAATGGCTCACTCTTATTAAGACACACTTTGTAATACATCAAGTAGTCTTCCCAAAGTCGAAAACATTGTCTCTGATTTCGAATCAGAAAGGCAATCGGAAAATTTCCGTTTTCCAAACACCTTACACTTGTTTCATAAGACTTGACCTCACTAATGGTAATGAAAGAATGAAGCAAATGAGAGAAGAAATGAAGGGTTCTTTGCTTTTTTAAAACTTTTATGAATTTCTACAATTTACTTCAAAATGTTATTAATATTAAAACTACTGTAAAAGTAGAGACGAATAAAATAAATAAATAGTAAAAAAAAAAAAAAAAAAAAAGACTCAGTCGTGCTAAACTGCTTGTTGAGCAAGAAAAACTTTCGAGAGAGAGAGAGAAAAGAAAGGTCAAAAAATCAATCGTCCACGCAACTAATTCATTCAAATCTAACAAAATCTAAGAAAATCCCTGCCAACGACCTTCGGGATTTTAGAGATTTTACGAATGTCAACCCGCAATACGAAAACGAAGAAGAGCTTAATATGGTTGATGTTAGTGGCTCTAGTCACTATGTGCATGTGAAAGTGTAAATGGATGAATAGATAGATGTTTAAACCCATATATACGCACACACATACACACATGTATATATATATATATACTTAATATGGACATGTACTATGTATCTGTATATGAGAGAAAATGTTAAGAATGTGTTTTTATGTACGAATCGTGTGTATTTTGTGTGTTGTCAAAGAAATGCGTGTATGCATGTGTGAATGTGAATGTGACCTCTAGTTGCCAAGATTACCCCATTTAAGTAAATAACGATTTCGAAAAAGTGAAGAAACTTCGCAATTCCATATGTGTTTTTATAGTTAGTTATATATGTGGACAAAGTTTCAGTGTGTACGTAAATACGTACATGTGTTGAGCAATCGTTACGAAGTATTTTATTGACTTTTACTATGAGTGCGAATAAAAGTTTGTGTTGAGTTTTCTAAATTCAAAGCTAATATGTTGACATAAAATTCTTTTATATATTTTTTCTATTTTTATTTTTATAAGCTATAAATATATATGGTTGTGTGTGTCCACTCGCTACTACATATATAGCAATAAATGAGTGCGCAAACAAAGTCCTTTATAAGACCTTGTTATACTGCGATTACGATGAATATGTGAATATTTTTTTTCGTTTTACACTTTCCGCTATGTTTGTGTGTATGTCTGTAGTTGCTGCTTGTTTTCGCCGCCCATGAATTGTGCTAAAGATTTGAACAACAACAAATTTGTTTAGGTTTAGCTCTCAAAGATTCTTTCTGTCCTCCTCTTTTTGCTTTGCTTGGCTTTGCTTTGCTCTACTATCCAAAGGATTAGAAGTTGATTTCATTCATATATTAATCATATCGAGAATAATTGCAAACAGATAAAGACTGAAAATAAACAAAGAAAGAGATGGATATATATCATACTTAACTACTGAATGCATGCATTCATGCATGCATGCATGTACATACATTTTGAAATACAAATATATTTAACGAAATTCTGTTGCATTTAATTTACATGATGCGTACTACACGTATTTCCATCGTATTCCTCTTATTAAGTTTTTTAATAAATAAAATTCAATTTCGGAATATCATTGATATATGGATTTCATATGCAAATCCCTCCCATACAAAAGTCAGCAAAAGCAGCAGCAGCAGCAGCATCAGCAGCAGCATCAGCAGCAGCAATATGCTTATGAAGCAATGGTAGCATACGATAAGCGGAGAATGGCAGCAATAGTAGTAACACAACAGCAATAACAGCAATAACAACATCAGAGTATAGCAAGTACAACAGCAATCAAAACAGATTAAAATATGATTTGACAGCTCAAACTATTATATTCGGATATATGTGTACAACAACAGCAAGTAGATGATAGACGTTATTGTATGTTTGCTTATTCTCTTTTGTATTCGCAAACACACACACACATCCATGTATATCCATATATATACATGTCCACATTCAATGTTCATGCATTATTCATATACATGCAAATATTTACAATTTATACTCATGTGTACATGTACACGATACGTGGATGGATACACGAACAATCAAACTTATGTACGCAAACTACCATTAAACCATATACGTATGCATGCATATGCATGCAAAAGTTCTTACATATATTTGACAGTTACGAAATACAAACTTATTGGTGCTCTAGCATGCTTTTGTAATCCTTCACAAACGTATGCACTTATTTTAATCTGGTCTCTCTCTCTCTCTGTACATCTATTCATTCGCGTAGGATTTGTGTCGTCTATATATTACTCTCATATCTGTTTCGTTTCCATTAATTCATTATAGTTCTTGGTCATCATCTATCTGTTCCAATAATTTTACAGAAATAATTCTTAGACAATTAATTGATAGTTTCGCCCGTTTATACTGTTCTCTGTTCCAAAGTCAGAGAAAAGATCCATTTGTGGTTTTATATTTTGAGAAGACCAAAGTCGCGTGCTCGTTTTGGCCCACACTTAGGTTATATTAGCTTTTATTCTATAGTATTCTACCGTAATTAATTTATTATTTACTCATTAATTATTATTAATTTATTCTTTACTCATTATATTTTTAGCTAATTTACTTTAGACTCATAATCAATTTAGAATTTCATAGCTCGCAAGCTTATGATTATATTATCGAATAAGAATGCGATTGATTGGCGACACCAATCAGTTGAGTTAAGATGAAGTGGAAGGAGAAGACAATTTCCCTTTCCCTTTATGATACGAGATCGTCGAGACGTTGGAATGTGTAGGTAATATGAGGTCCGTGAACATCCGTGCGTGGGATAAGGTTAGCAGCCTTAGGTAATTAGAGTTGATGACATAAATGCGAGAGTTAACGGAGGGGCGATTTATATATAAAATCTGAATTATTGTAAAATGAATACGTAATAAATAAAATTAATAGAATTAGTGACTGAGTCAAACCAAGGTATTCAATTAGGATTTAGTTGAGGAATTGCTCAACCCCTGAGATCCGGCGAGCAAAATCTTGCTCAAAGTATATTAGGATAAAAGGAGTTGTTCCGGATAAGAAAATTCTTTCATTGCAAATGCAATCGATGCATTTTATAATATCGTCCGCTTATTGAAATTATGCCCGTTTAGATTGTTTCTTTTTAATAGTAGGGCGAAATTTCAGATCCGCACATGCCAAAGGCTTAGCTTAAACCGCAAATCGATCTAAATTGGAGTTGTTTGGTAGGATGATGGATGCTTGGGTTGATAGGATTACATTTCTAATTTTATCGTGCTTAGTTGTCTATATTGATTTAATGATTTCGGGATGATCAAATTTCCCCCAACTTGGCCAATTTCAAGCGTTTATTAGACTCTTTTTCCCGAAATTAGCATTCAATTTTTATTAAATTATTTGAAAGACATTTTTAGATAGACTTGTGTACTGTTTAACAAAATTTGCAAAATGTTCTATTTTCGACATACTTCAAATCAAAATCCAATGCCGACCACAAGTCCCTATATTCCTTTATAGCACCTTAGTCATAGAACTGACAAAATTATATCTACGCTGGAACAAATTGGTCAAGTTATACATTCGTTAACTAACCTGGTATTTTTGTTCACATTCTTTCTATGCGTTTTTCTGTTTCCGAGTCCTGCTCATTTTAGTTTACTCATATAGCTTGTCTGATTAGCTTTCTTGCTTTAACAGAGAAATAATGATTTTGAATGATTGATTCCGCATTAATTTTTGGCAATCTTCATATAACACACAAAAATTAACCCAATACTTGTAAAATTAAAGAGGTTTGTCTCGTCCTTCAGTTAAGCAAGGAACCTTTTAAGAAGAAGAGACATATATACATATTCATATCAAAACACATATATTTTTTATTATGAGTACAGTGGTTTACGCAAAATATACCTTCAGAGTGCACGTGTAAACTTTGCACAATTGCGTATGTAGACTTTTCATATGTAGACTAATTGCTAGTTAGCTTAATTACTTGCTAGTTGTACTGAATTAGTAGCTAGTGTGGTTAACCTAGATGCTCGAGAGCACTAATGAGTAGTTAATTTCGTTACTCGCTGAGGGTAGGAATTCTTAGTTAAATTAAATGCACATGTAGATTTTACACATGTTGACACGTAGACTTTACACCTATACACTAAAGGCCTCGTTAACTTAATTACTCAACAGTTGTAGTGATTCGTTAACCTAGATGCTCGAGACTCTAGACTTTACACATGTGCACATGTAGACTTTACACATGTGCCCTTGTAGACTTTACACGAGTTGACACTTAGACTTTACATCTATACACTGAATGCGTTACCTACTTATTAAGATTAATTGCTAGATAGTTTAAGTACTTGCCAGTTGTAGTGGTTCGTGAACTTACATACTCGAGACTGTAGACTTTACACATGCGCACATGTAAACTTTACACCTACTCACTGAAGGCATAATCTACTTATTAAGATTAGTTCCTAGTTAGCTTAATTACTTGCTGGTTGTAGTGAGCTAGTAGCTAGTGTAGTCAACCTAGATGCTCGAGACCATTAATGAATAACTAATTTAGTTACTCGCTAAGGGTACGAATTATTAGCTATCCACGTCTCGATACACTTTGTCTCTTTACTGTTTCATTGTTTGCCTAAGAGATTTCACACTCAGTTAATAACCTTCTTTCCAATGTATCCATTGTAAAGTTTCCTTTTGCAACATCTGGAAATGTTCAAGAAATATCTCATAGGATTTAAAGCGACATTCGATTTTAGATCAATAAATCATGCCTGTCTTTCAATCCTATTTTCCGCTTTATCAGTTATTTATCCTTATCATATTTTTATCGTTCATTTTGTACGTCTAATTCCGTCACGGTTGAGATAGAAAATTAAACTTTGCCACGAATATTATTAGCCTATGATTTCCAATTAAGTTTGAAATTCAATTTGATTCGTGGTCCATGTTGATACCTGAAATAGGTAATGGATTATAGCTTACAATCCTTAATATATATTGATCTGAATTGATCTGTGCAAGTAAATTGCAGGGCCATGTAGCACATAGATCACGATTGTATAGCTGATATGCCTTCAGTTAATGCTGCACTACTTTACAACTCTTATATATTGACTTGAGCTGTTGTTGTCGTGCATCAAAAGTTTCATCGGAAAGCAAATATAGTTTTCAATTATAGTTTTCTAAGCTCCATTGACTTCAATAATATTTAAATTAAGTCAACTAAATGTATCGTTTTTCCAAATTTGAGAAAAAAAACAAAAAAAAAAGGCAAGAATTTCTGTACAAAAATATTTTCCCGCTACTATTTGCTGGGTTAACGTTCTCTCTTTGCAATTTCTAAAATACAGACGACCCTCATCTTTTTCGTGTGGAGTATTTTTTTTTTTTGTCTTTTTGTTTTTGTTTCTATTTCACCTTCATTTTTACAGTCGAATGGCATTTTTTTGGTGAAAAAGGTGCCAAATCGTAATTTACATGGATTTCACTTCAATACCTGAAGAATTGAATTGAAATCCACAGCAAAGCTACCGCTAATGTATTGTAGATTATGTTAAATCCTTTTGTGTATTTATCTCGCCTGAAGTCAGTTGTTTCTTTGTGGTTGCATGCTCGCATGTGTGTGTGGAAGTGTGTGCGCGCAGTTATTCCATTAAAACTTTTTCTTAACATAAAAAACGCTTGTGTATGTATGTATGTATGTATCCTACTAAGTAACAATTTATGATAATAGGTTTTAGTGAGAATTCCTTCCTGCGCATCTGTGCAGAATTGCAATCATACGTAACACAATTTGTTATTTTATGATTTTTATTTCTTTTTCATTTAATTAATAATAATAATAATTGTAAACATGTTTGTACTTGTAAAAGATGTTTGAAAACAAAAACAACAATATAATATATTTAACATTTTTCATATTTTCTCACATAAGTAAATGAGTTATGAACGAATTATTTGTTGAAGGGTTCGGTACAGTGTCGAGCTTGGCCGACTATAATTAGTTAGTTAGTTGTTTAGTTATATTAATCAAACAGACAGACAGAAATATTTTAATTGATTCCACTTTACATAAATGAAAATCTATATCGATCTGTTCGTTAAATCTTTAGAAGGAAAGAGTTATCCCTTTCTTGTGTAATTTCTTAGCGATTCTATTTGTTGCAAAAGTTTTATTAATTTAGTAAGTTTTACGCGTTAATTGAATTCGTTGTAAAGTAGCAAAAGTTTTGTTGATGCAAAATTATTATTAAATAAACAACAATTATTAATAAGTAACGTCTTCCAATTTCAATTCAATTGCAATTCACGTTGTAGTTGTATGAGTAAGAGTTGACTTCGGAATCGTTCGATATTGGTGAACCCTGGCGTAGTATTTTTCAAAACTTTAGTAAAAAGTTACCAATGGTCTTATGGACATTGCATTGCGTTTAGATTTTTGATACAAATTTGTTAATACCATTAACTCATGAAGTTAATATATTCTTCATGTTAATTTTTTTTAAAGCACTGGCGGTTATTTCCTGATAATTTGTTGCGTTTTGTAAGCAGTAAGCGAAAGAAATCTTTAATGAGGTAACGAAATGGTTTAGAAATACAGAAAAAGGTGTACATTTTGTGAGTACCAAAATCGCATGCTCGTTCTGGCCCCCACACTTAGATTATATTACATTTATTCGATGGTAGTTTTAATTGTGCTCTCTAACGTTACTTACGTTAACTTATTCTTTACTCGTTGTAGTTTTAACTATTCTACCCTAGAATTGTAATCAATTTGGAGTTTCATAGTCGTAAGCCGTAATATAAACAATAAAAAGTCAGAAATCACATTTATAGTAAGTTGCTGTAATGAACTTATGGTTCATTAATGAGTGAATACTGTCAGATACGTAATGCGCTAGTTTAAGATTAATGGGAGGTAGCTCTAAAGCATTATTTTTGAAGCGGAGTTGTTCTTTAAAGACTGTTGAAAGCTCTAAAGTTGTTGTTACTTACATGGGTTAATCATGAGTGATAATATGCATATGAAATATTATTATTACATTATAAATTAATATTCTACGTTTATGTTACGTTTGTTTGAGATATGAGCATGCGCGTTACGTACTTGAAAAAGAAAGAGGAGGTATTTTTATGTAAATTCTCCTAATATTTTAATATAAGTGAAAATAAATGATATTTTCTAAATTGCCTCTCAGATTTTCTATGTCAGAAGAACTCATGATCTTTTGGGGCTATCTTTGGTCCGACCTTTCTTCGCTGTTCTTCAATTTTGTGGAATCGCGTGCCAGCCAAGCCATGACGGCGCTATGTCTGGTGAATACGCTGGGTGTGGCAAAACTTTTCATTCGAGTCGCAACAATGTACCTTTGAACACTTTTGCAAAATGTAACCGAATTAGACCATCGAAACTCAAAGCGACAATTGGGATATGATAGAGCAGCATCATCCTAAGCTTCTTTAAAGTCTTTTTTATGGGCTTTGACAGCACATTTCTTTAAATTATGAATGTTGGAAGTGAATGTCGACAATGAATGTAGAATATGCAATTTTTAACCTTCCATGATTGGTAGTTGTATGCATTGAATAATTCAATAAAACGAAATGGAAAATTGTTGCTTTGGGTAGAGGAGGATCAAAATTACCGAATTCAACCCTTATTTACATTGGTATTTTCCATTACTTTAATACTTTTACCTGAAGAAGTTACTACTCAAAACCTTAAGACCTAATATATATCAAATTTCAAAAATTTGTTAAAAATAGTAACGAAAAAAGAAGGATTTAATTTTGTTTTTTTTTTTTTTTGCTCATTTGGAATCTATGTTCACATAGATTGCCATATATTATATAATATATAATATATATTGTATAATATATAATATAAAATATAATATACATAATATGGAGCTATTTTTGTATATATTTAATAAATAATTAAATAAATAATTTTACTAACTGTAATTAATATACGTTTACCATTATTGCAATAAATTATCATTGGAATTCATAATTTACCTTACGATCCGTACGAATAATTTCGATTGCTTCTTGGAAGAACCCAATAACACTACACTATCAAAGAATTAGAATAATAATAATAAGAAGTAAAGATACTGGCATGCGATTAATTGCATATCTCGGAATATTCTACAAAAATCGACTTCAAAAAACAACTTTTTAGTTAATATTGGCTTTCCGATCATTTTGTATATTACTACCATGTTCCGTATAATAATATCTATCTACGTAGTACTGTTAACTTTTTCATTAACCATAAATCCATACGCCAGCCATATATGTAGGTGCAGTTGTTTTCATTACTACATAAAGATTTGTACAAAGAACAGAAAATGCAATCAAAAATGGATAAAGTTATTCTCAGACATATAATAAAATTTATTAAGCAACAAAAACCTAAAACATAAAAATGAAATCAAAAGCAAGCACAAAGACCAAGAAAATGAAAGCAATATAACTTCAACAGTTAGAGAAAAGTTAATAGGTGGACATATAATTTAGTTGAAAGATGTTATTACATCGTTGTTATGTCAGCGAAATGACCACAGAAATTTAGCATGAGTTGGCTGCGTATCAAATACAAACAGTGGCTTACAATTGAAAGCATTCACTTTTTCCGACGGTATACTAATGAAAATTGTAAACAATGAAAATTATTTTCAAAAAATTGATGAACGAAATCATCATCAACCGCCTTGAAGTTTTGAAAAAGTACTTACCTCAGATGAACCTGTTGCGGACGTTCACTCAAAACGATTTTTCAGAGCATTCAGAATTTTTTATGACTTTCAAAGAATAAATATTTAGGTCGAGTTTTGGTTCACAATTCGTATGAAGAGAATATTTGGGGAAATTTCTTACTTTAAGACTTCTTTTAATCTTCTAGCAATCGCAATTATTTATGTAAGACTTTGAGCTCGAATTCTTTAAGAATACTATCCTGATAAAGAATCTCGTACGCTTTTTCTTGGGGTAACAAAAAGAATAACAAACTCAACCTACTCTCTCTGCTATGGATAAAAATTTGCGATATCATATAAAAACCCATAAAAATTCTAAACTATGTTTCTCTTGCCCAGTAGAGATTTTTGACACAAGCGCGCTAAGCCTTTAATTACGCAATAATCTCACTATTTATTAATATTCATTTTAGTTGAAAAGAATGTTAAAAAAATTACACCTTTGCCCATCTGTCGCTGTAAAATTCTTAAAGTCGTTCAAATTGAGACGTAAGGCTTAAAAAAACTTTCGTTTGTGGAATGCAAACTTCAAATGGAAATTTAAGCCGTAGAGTCAATAGCTAGGAGAAGTAGAAGCAATCTAAAAGAAATTGAAAATTCACAAATATATTTCTTTATTTAATAACTTAAGGTCTTAGCCAAGATACACAAGAAATGTTTGCTAAGAAGGTTTAGTATTTTATTTTGAGTTTTTTTTCTGGCATAATTTCTAAAATAATATATAAAATCAAAATAGAGCGCACGCTACTTAATGTTGATAATCATTTTAATAAACGTTAGCTATCATTTGTAAAAGACTACACCAGTTAAATGCCAGATTTTGTAGACATTTGGCGATAGTTTTCATTATGCTTTCATACAACTGAACCCGGATTTCACTCATTTATTTTTTTAAGAATATTTTTTATGTATGCTCTGCATCACTTGTGGTGTGTGTGTGTCAATAAATGTAAGACACAGAAGGGCTTAAGATAGATTTACCTTTTATTATAGTACTGATCGATTCAGAATCATTTTCTTAAGCCTTAAGCCTATCTATTTGTTTGATGCATTTCCATGGCTTCTGGTATTCATCGTTAAAGATCACGACGAAATTTGTTCTTGGCTTCGTCTTCGTCCATCCGTGTGATGTATCTACAGGTCATAATTTTTAAGACAATTTGACGATACTTGGTCTACTGGTCTTGGTCCAAGGATGAAAGGTATTGTAAATGGATTTGATCGAACCATTGTTACGACCACTCCCCACATATGTTGCTACATTTGAAAAAGTTTTTATATGGAAAAAATTGCAACTTGGAATATTTTTCGACAAAAATCGGTAGGGACTAGCATTAGGGCATGTAAAATAAATGCGAAAACACATTTCATATAACTGTTCCTATAGAAAGTAATATTTAATACTTTGCAGTGAAAATGAGTTCCCCATTAGTAATTTGACATAAAAATCAACTGTACTAGTTTTGGACTACGTTGGTCTATTTTGTGTAAGCCACTCAATATGTGAGTGGTCATGAAAAGTAAGCTTTTACTCGGAAACAAGCTTTAAGTTAGTAAACAAATCTAAGTTTTAATATTTCACGATGAAAATTGCTCCCTAATAGTAAGTTGACTGTATTAAATTTTGATTACGTAGATCTATTTTTTGAACCATATCCCATATTAGAATTCTTTTGAAAAATAAAACTTTATATAGCGAACTGGTCCAATTGTTAATATTTTATGATGTGGATAAGTCTCTAAATAATTTTATGACCTCTCCCCATATAACGGCCTATTTGAAGAGAGTGTTTTTATATAAAAAAAAAGAAGAAAAAAAATCGTTAGAAACTAGTATTTTGGTACATAAAATAAATGTGAAAAATTTGGATTGCATGGGACAAGTTTTTGAAGCATCTCTCATATAATCTTTGTTATGAAAAGTAAGACTTTATATGATAAAAGTTTCCAAATTTATAACATTTTATGATGAAGATAAGTCCCGTGATAGTAATTGTGACATCAAAATTAATTGCATCGAAATAGGGATCCCGTAGGTCTCTGTCTCGTTTTTGGACAACACCATAATATATTTATAATTTTTCGTGTTCAATTGAATTCTCATCCAACAAGTCTATATATCTTTCATTATTTCATATATTTATTAATTTTAATTTTAATTTACTCTCGTTTCAAACGTTGTGTCATTAATTCATATCTTCAATGACACTACTACTAGAGTCTTTGTATCCAAATAATATTTCATTACGTAAAATGTTTTACAAAAATTCTTCATTTCATCATTAGTTACTTATGTGCAAAGAGTAAATATATTCAATTGAAAATATTATTCATTTCTATATAACACTCACTCGGCTCAAATTTTGTATAAATAAATAAACAAAGCATTGCTGCATACATCAAATGTGTCACGACTTTAATGTGTTATCTTCTAAGTGGGTGTTCACGTTCACGTTCACTGTCTGTCTAACATTCTCATACCAGTTAATCATCGATTTAAAACATAAAACTTAGCCAAATACTCTCTAAACGCCCACACGAACGCCAATCAACCCTCATTTGTTTTTTTTTTTTTTTTTGCTTTCTTTCTTCAAACGCCATAGAAGTTGAATTGAGTTTTGCTATTGTTGTGTGTGTTAACCTTCTGTACTGTACTGTTCATTTATTATTGTAACACCATTCCTCTAATATTATGGGTTTTAGGAAAAGCTCAGACAAAATGAAAATCACATTTATATAGGATTTCATTCACATCCGCATATATATGTACATACGTACAGACATATATGTGTATGATTTTAAATGTAGTCATTGAAATGTAAATGTATTTGTGTGCATATCATGTGTATACATATACATCTGTGTCCCTTAGTATTTGAGTAGATTTTATAATAAAACTTTAATTAAATATTTACTTATTTGTTGTTGTTATTGTATTTTCTATAAAGATAAAGAAAAATTAATTTAAACGGACTGTGATTGTTCAGAGAATGTGCAGCCGATTTTCTTACTTTAAATATGAAATGAAAACTTAAAAATATTCCTTTATGGATAAAAAGTGCAATAAAAATGATTTATTCGGCGCTAATCAAGCGGACTTCGTTATGCGTTAATATATTTTTAATTAGAATGAGAATTCCATTTATCCACTCGTCTACCTGGATTATATTCAAATAGGATTCTAATCTCGAAATCTTATCTAGAATATTAAGTTCGCGGTTCGGTTCAGTCTTTCCTTTGAGCTTAACAGCTTCTTAAGATATGAAAAACATTTTCCATATTTGCGTGCTTAGGATTGTTGTAGTAGTAGTGAAAATATTACATCTTTATTTCCTATCATCATCATTCGCATTCATACGCATTCCCTTGAGCTAGACCTATGACGATTAACATAATTTTCGGCCATCGTATGTATCTTTTTGCAAATCTTTTTCGATAGATTTTTATCTTTTTGGAATGAGTTATACCTCTTCAACTTGTATTCGGGATTGATGTTCCATCATAATTGAACGCGAACTCCGTTTAGTTCAAAAGCCCAGCATATCACAGTCAAAGATTACATTTAAGAAAATTGTTGCTCGAATTATCTATTGTTTCGGTTCTAAATTGCGCTTTGCAAGTCTACACACTGTATCGGATAAAATTGAATAAAATAAAGGCGATTAGTGTTAAACTTAGTGAAATAAGTGTAATACAACTGAATTTACTTTTCCAAAAAAATTATGATTTTTTATTGGCTTTTAGCTCTAATGTCTTAGCCGCTGATTTCTGACTTCTCTAATACGCTAACAGATATCTTTAGGTGTTTAAAAGCGTCTTATGGAGATCCGAACTTCTAGCATACAGATGCGAACTATTTGCATCTGTGTGGGGAATTTTCCCACACAAATGAGAATTTTTTCGATCTGTATGGAGAATTTTCCAATACAGATACGAACTCCAGTGGAAAATTCCCCACATAGATGCGAACTACTTGTAACTGTATGAAGAAGTTTTCTATACAGATGCGAAAGTTTTCATCTGTGTGGGAAAGATTTTCACCTGCATGGAAAAGATTTTCATCTGTATGGGAAATTTCTATCTGTATGGGAAAGATCCACATGAGTTTGGAAATTCCATCGGTATATGAGATGTTAGTCTCTAATGCTTCGACAAAATTCGATCTTGCATTACTAATGAAGAGACTTAAGAATGGATGGTATTACGAGATCGATTCCTTTATATATATATATATATTGAGTTCTCTTATGCTTATTCCTATGTTCTTAACAAAACCTAGTACATCTCCGTTGTGATATATTGAAGCAAACACAGTAGACTAAACCACATATTAATGGCTGATATTATTTAATGAAAATCAATTCGTTTGCTATAGAAAATAATTTTTTGTTTTTTGTGTTTTCATTATTATTGATGCTATAAAATAATGAATTACTTACGAGTACGACGTGTATTGCAATAACGGGAAAAAATGGTAAATTAAAAATAAAATCAAATTGTAATTTATTTTTACCGCAAAACAAACTTGCATATCCATTAAAAATGTTGACAACGATGGCATCGTACACCGCAAACGCATGGGCTTGACGTATAATGAATGTACGTTTAATAAATAACATTTTATTTGTGGGTTCTTTTAGTATTGGTCTCTGTTGGACGTTTTTCATTTATTCATTATTTATTCAAAATATTTTTGTATTCGTTTCGAGGAAAGCTGGTGTAAATAACCATCGATCAATTTATTCATTACAATGAAATTATGTCGAATTTATATGCACCCCGCCATCATCATCATCATCATGACTAACGTTGTTGCTTTTTATCATTGGGAAGGCCAAGGCTAATGTAACAATACTACTACTACCACCACCACCAACGTATATGCATAGTTGTGGCCCTTTCTTCCTATTACAGCAAATTGTGTGTGCAAGTCAATCACGGTATATAGCTTAAATCTTCCAAAAAAAAAAACAACCAACAAAGCGGTTGAAAAGACTGAAGTAGCAAATGCTAGAAAACCAAAAGTAAGGGAAATTTCTCTTAAAGATCTTGGCTCAGGTATAAGTGTGTATATGTCTATACGTTACTAAAAAGGGCTAACGCGTATAGCACGCTGTTTACAATTACATTTAAAGTTTACATACATACATATATAAATGACATGGTCCTCGCTTCAGTTCGGTTTTATTTATATAAGTTATTTACATACAGTACTTTTCCTTTAATAGTCGTTTATTTCCAACTTTTGATATCATTGGCTGATGTTATAGTCAATGAAAATTGAAATAAAAACTATTTCGACTTGACTGGCGGACTTACTAACTTGTAAAAATTAAAAAGCTACATCATAGTTCAAGGAAAAAATTATCCCCAATAACTTGTAATTTAGAAGCAATTTTGGAAGACATCCCATATTTTTTTTTGGTTGACGACTTAATTCTGTTACTTTTATTCAAGAAGTACACTTTTCAATCAATCAAGAACTTCGTTTAGTTGTCCAAAAATTGTTATATTAAGTATTATATTATATATTATATTATATATTATATTATAAATTATATTATATATTATAAATTATATTATATATGATATTATATATTGTATGTTGTTGTATGATGTTATATTATATATTATATTATATATTATATTATATATTATATTATATATTATATTATATATTATATTATATATTATATTATATATTATATTATATATTATATTATAAATTATATTATATATGGTATTATATATTATATTATATGTTATATTATAAATTATATTATATGTTATCCTACATTCTATATTAACTATATTCCTTAAGGACACCAACGTTGCGGTAAAGAATTTGATTTATTTTTCCACTGATTTCTTACGAAAAGAATTCTTGATTTTTCAACTGCCTCGCTAACATCGCATATTCCTTCAAATTTTTGCTTGGATTTGATTCATTTAAGAGTTTAGTTGAGCAATTTAAGTGGAAAATACTGTAGACATATTGCCTCCTTTTTACTCGCGTTTATAAGTTTAACTAATTTTTTTCTTCTCTGTTGACATTTTGATTTATTTTACCAATTGTTTTGTACCGCTTACGCTTTATTATACTTGTGTCACAAAATTTTAATAAGATTTTATTACTGGGCTTGCAAAGCGAACCTTCCGTAAGCAGTCATCTTCAGCTATTTGCCAAAAATGTCAAAGGGTTAATAAGTCGTCTTCCTGCTGTTTTAAAACTTCATTAGTAAGCATTTCATGTTTCGCTTTATATATTATTCCAACTGTGTGTGTGTGTGTGTGTGTGTGAAATGTTGCTTGCTTCGTCCCAACATAATTTATGCTTTTATTTATTATCATTCCCTTGCTTGCTTAATATCGTAATATTAGTGTTTAGGTTGAAATGCGATTTATATTTAATTACAGTATTTAAGGATTAATTTTGAAAGTAAAGAGAAAGAAAACCAATAAAATTTTTATAGGATACAATTGCGGCAAATCGTAAAAAGGTTCTATAGAGTTGTTTTGTTGCTTTAAAAATTTTTCTTTTACTACAGTTTTCAAAATACCTTTTAAATTTATAATGTACTGTATCCCGATAGTTAAAATTGGAATGTCCATCCAATAAAGGTTAGACCTGGATGGTGTTTTCCGTATAAATAACATTTGAAAAAAGTGGCAAAATAAAATTCAGTAGAAAATAATCAGTTGTATTTGATTCTTCAGTCAAAAGAACAGTTTAATCTGTTGTTCACCTTTTCACTGCAGTGCATGTTATTCTGTTCTAAAGTGGAAAAATGTAGCTGAAACTACTGAAATGATTAACTTAGACTGGTTTGAATCTATACTAAGTTAGAAGTTAGAAAAAGTTAGAAAGTGATTTGAGAAAATTCCATGCAAAAAATTTTAGTCTTGAAGATAATGAATGTTCTCGAGTCCCGTAAAAAAGATGAAGAAATTCAAAGTCTACCCAAATGAAAATCCACTACAAATTTACAAAGACCATGCTTTACAATTAGAGATAAGATAATCAATCGATTACGTACTTTGCGAAAGACACAACAAGAAAAAAAATAGGTTTCCAATAAGTTAGCCGAAAAGAACAAAAATCGTAAAGGCTTCGTCTACATGCAGTTGTTAAATCGCTATAAAAGAAGGAGTTATCTTTATAAAATTGTTAAAAGGGTAATAAAACTGGACCCTGTGCGATAATGCCAAAAGAAGATAAACATGTGTTGATCTAAGAATAACCGTTTACCGCTTCAAGGTAAGACAACCAAGGAAGTGATCTTCAACTACCTAAATACACCTTTGTAAAAAAGCATTCATAGAAGAAGCTTTTTAAAAATTCCACTTTTTGAAAATAATCAAGTTTTGTTATGATAACACCTGAAGATATGACTCTAGTAAAACAAGAAAGAAATTATTGTTGATTGACAGACAATTTTTTAATATCCACCACTAGCTGTGTCTACAAAAGAGGAAAGGGGAGAATTGAATCCCTAGTGATAAAAAGTAAAAGATTGCAGGTTTCACTTATATAAAAAAAAAAATACATATACGTACTCTTTATGTAATCGCCCACTAAAGCGTGTTGTAGTGTATGCATAGCGTAGCGTGCAATAAAAGAGCAATACCAGACATGCAAGGTTAAGAATATATGGCGCGTTTGCATTTTTTCCACAAAATGCAAATATAGAATTACATTAAGCACCCTTTACTAGTTGTTTTATTTATATTCTAATTCTGCTAGAAAGAAAATTTTTTGTATTAATTTAGCTTAAGAAAAACACAATCTATAAGCACCAAATAATTGCAAATGAAATCAATTGTTATGAACGATGGACTGATGCCGAGTCCATCTTGACAGATCAAAGGAAATTCAAATGATTCAATTTAGAATAGGGACGCTCCTTGACGAGTATAGTTTAACAGTTTATGGAGCGAATGTCTTGGCGGAAATAGCCGCCAGCAGTGTAGATTGGATTGGACGAGAAAGTTATTTCACATCAAGTCATTTTATTTACACCACTGAGACGAGGTTGTTATGCCCCTCTAAACTTGGTCTAAACTTCCATTACAAAGTATTCACTAATATACGATTACAAAGTATTCACTAATATACGATATGCGAACTCATAACCTATAAAATCATATTTTACTATAATTTGATAACAGGGACACAAATGAAAACCATCCGTAGACTTCATACATTCAGTTATTTTCAAACAATTTTTTTTATTACTTTGGCTCGTATACCTGAACCGAAATATTTTGGGGAACAATCAAAACAAACAAAGGCTTACTGTTTGCAAATTTTAAACTACAAACTTAAAAACCAAAGATAATCAATTTTTTTCTTATTGTTGCCTGATCACTGGTGCGGACCTTCGGGGAGTATCGTAGTGGTTAATGGTAAATGAGCTGAATTTATAACTCTCTGACCAGAGCGAAACTCTGAACTGTACCCAGTGAATGTTTGTTCTGATACCCTGGGAATTTGTGGAGGTCCCTTGGGATTACTCGAAAGACCGAAAGGTTGACGTCTATGGTTCGCTGAAAAATAGTTCTGTGGTTACGTGTACCGTGAGATTAAACTTCACAGCATATCCTCACGTGAAATCATTGATAGCATTCAAGCATTGTATTGTCGACTTTCAAGGTTTAAGCTTCTTTGTGTAAGATACTAAGTAACGGGTAAGGCTTGTTTGCTTACTCGATTAGAAGAATTGTTTTGTTTTTCTCTTAATTGCTTCTAATTGATGTTCCTCTTTGGGTGTATATGACTTTAGGTTCGTGTATAACCTTTGCAGTTAAGTTAATATCAGCAGATCGTTTACTATGGTTAGCATAACAAAAAAAATTATGGTTATAAATGTACAACAACAAATAAGGTTCTTTCTTATAGACTTTTTTAAATCGAGAACAGAAAGTTGTTTGTGGTGCTAAGAAGTTCCTTAGGAATACCTGTCGAGATAGGAGAGTTGTTTAAATAATTTTTTTTTTTTTATTCAATGTTTAGCTACACAACCATAATCGTATTGAGTTAAACCAACAAATTTAAGTTTTCATAAATATTATTGTTCTTTTTTTATTTTTGTATTTTATAATCTTTTCTGTTTATATCGCTTTTTTTTTGTTTTTTGTTTTGTTTTTTGTTTTTGATTAATTTCCTTAAAAAGTAATTACATTATGCGTGTTTATGTTTCTGTAGATATCGGCCTATGTATGTGTATGTGTATGTTAATGATGGTTTAATTCTTTACATTCACCCAACCCACCACCACCGCCACCACCACCACCACCACCGCAAAGATGGAATAATTGTACTCTTTCTGGATCAATTTAAAATTTTCTCTCCATTCACCGAAACTTATATCTGTCTGTCTGTCTGTCTGTCCATACGTGGATGGTATACTTAAAATCTGAAGAATTGGCAAAAAAAAAGAAAGTCGATTAGGACTTGACATTGGAAATGTATCGTGCAACGTACGACATCTATCTAGGGTTTGAGATTTCGCAAAATGAATAAATGTTTGAAATTTAATAAAACTAACGTTTAAATATGATTTTAGTTACATTTATTGAAATCGATTTTTATTCCACGTAACGTAAACGTATGACACGCTCTATTTTGAGAAAGGAAAATTACGAATAAAGGATGCGTTGGGCCATAAATAGAGGATATTTGGTATCCAAGATTAAGCCTTAAGTGAATATGGCTTCCGTACGTGCCCATTTCTTTTATTTGTTTGGGTTATGTATAGCGACGACTAGTAATATTTATTAAACACTATTGGTTGAGTTTGTGTGTGTGTGTGTGTGTGTGTTAGTGTTTTTTAGGAAATTTATTACTATTTTTATTTGATTTAATCTATGTTTGCATTTTGTGTTTTATTTTCATTAATATTTATTTCGACTTTTACGGACTTTACAAGTAATGCGCTGCTATTATTTTTTTTATTTTTTTTTGGTTTTTTGTTTTTCTTTTTTTTTTGGTTTTTAAATTTACTTTTTTTCAAGAAAATTTTCAATTGGATTATAGTACTCTTAAGATTAGATAATAGGAACTTAAGTAATGAAAAAAAAAAAAAAAAAAAACAAAAATTGACGACGAGTACTTTACTAAACTTACTACCGACCAAAGAAAGTACATAAAAGTCGAAGAACTTCTTATAAAATATTAATAATATTTCTATTGATTAAGCGGCAAAATTATTACACAATTTTTCGATGACATTAATAATTATTTATGCCAAATTTGTTTTAGGTCGATATAAGGAATACGTTGTGTATTATTAATAACAACTGAAGACATTTTTCTGAAAGGGCGATTACGACTATTCTCTTGACATACAGCTTAACATAAAGAAAAAAAAAAGGAAGGGGAGACTATACGTGGAATATCTGAAGGTTGCTTTTCTGGCTATGTATAAAGGGCGTGTCCCAGTTCTTCGATCGTGTAGGTACAATAACTTGAAACGGAATTAATGCAAAGATTTTTTTATTTAAATGATTTTTGGTTCACATTTTTTTTTCTTTTTTTTTGGTTTGAATTACTTCTAATAATATATTTACAAGCGTATAAAATTATATTTTAGTTATCTGTTAGTTTTAACATATAAATAATATTTATTAAAAAAAAAAAAAAAAAAAAAATATTAAATATTTTAACTTTTTGTAATAATTTTTTTGGTGACATTTCTTTAAATATTAATTTTTTTTTTCTTTCTTTTTCTTTGTGTTTCTAGTTATACAATTTTTATTAAATAAAAACTTATTATTTATTGTTTTTTTTTTATTATATTACATTAACAATGAAAATTCTTAAGATTTTTATATATATTTTATTTTATATTTTTTTTTTTTAATATTTGGTGTGGATTGGTGTGGCAATCAAAACTTAAATAATTAATTAATTAAGTAATTTTTTTTTTTATTTTGTTTCCGTTATTGTAACTGTGTGTAGCTATATGTTATTATTGATTTTAAGAGGAAGCGAATTTAATCAATAACATCTTCTTCGTTATCATCTCCTCCTTCAGTATTGCCATTTGAGCCCATTAAGCCATTGGAACCATTTCCACCGTCACCTATATCCACGTGTTGATGACCGTTGTGTGGTGATTTGGTATCGGTTGGATTATCGTGATGATTCATAAGTAAATTATTGTTTAGTAACACATGATTGTTATTATTATGGAAATTATGCAGATTTGTATTGAGATTGCCGCTATTGGACGAACTACTGCTGCTGCCACCACCACCGCCGCCGCCACCAGAAAAATGGTGTAAATGATGCTGGTGCTGATTGAGTAGAGCCCCCAGGGCGTTTTCTCAAACAACATCAGTTACACCGGTATACTGACAGGCCGAAAGACCAGCAGAATTAGAGCGCGATACTGGAGAGGGCGCCGAATAAGGACTTGCAAAACCGGTTGTATGCTGTTTAGCCTTTAAACGTAAAGTAGCAATGCTCGATGACATGCTTGAGGTCATGCAGGGTTCAGCTGCAGCACGATACATATATGGATTGGCAGGCGCAGTATATGGACAAGGAGCGGCTCCGACATTCGAATTGGTCAAAGTACTACCCATAGTACCGGGCAGCATAGAATTGTTCATGCTTACCGCTACACCACTAGCTCCCGTATTAAAACAATTCACCGAGTTCTGATGATGATTAGTTGTTACCATTGAACCAAGCGGATTTACTGGCCAAGGGAACGGCTTAGTGCCAAGCGGGGAGGGTACTTTAGTCCAATTGTTATATGTATATGATGAATATAGAGAGTCATCGGCAAATGGTTGCATAAATTGTGTACCAAAACCGGATTTAAAATCAGCTGCCGCTACTGCCGCATTCATGGCATTACGTTCACGTTTACGCCATTTGGCGCGACGATTTTTAAACCACACCTAAAAAGAAAGTTACAAAAAATTTGAAAGATTATAAAATTAACATCGCTTTATTAATAGTTTCCTACTTTCTGTTTTTTATTACACACCCCTCCCCCCTATCCCCACATTCCCACAATTAAAGAAGAAGTTGTCAAGCTCAACTCTAGATATCTTGATCGACTTAGTCATCATTCAAGCTTGCTCACAATAGGTTTACTAGACGATAGCGAAGAGATAATTAGTCTGAAAGGGTTTCACATATTCTAGACCTACCCTTCAAGAAGTAGATTTGAATAGAAATGTATATAAAGTAGTATAGAATTGTAAAGTTTTATTCCCAATGGCAAATAATACTCAAGTTAATTTAAAGTTGGCCTATTTGCAAATTTTTGTTTATCATAAAAAACAAATGTTTATTTATTAACTCCTATCATTTTTATATAAAATATCTTTAATGTGTTTTTGTCTTAATTTTTTCTATTTTATTTAATCAAATCACTTAAATGTCTGTAAAAGTACAAAATTTTCCTTTCCTTTCATTTTGTTTTTTAGGTTTTAAAATGAATGAATATTTATTTGTTTTTCACTAACTTACTTTAGCCGACCTCCGCACCCTTCATTCAACTATTAAATATAAAAGAAAAAGATTCCTCTACTTTTTCCTTTTTTTGTCTTTCAAATTTTTTTTTCCCGTTAGTTATTACGGCCGCTTCATTTTAAATGTATATATAAATATATATATATATATAAATATGTATATATGGATGTGTGTATGTGTGTGTGTTTGTGATTAAGTTTTTAGGTTTTGTTTCTTTACTTCTGTGTTGTGTCGTTGGTTTCCATTTTAAATTATTACAAAAGCTCTTAATATAAAGAACGTTACCCTATGTCCCACATCTAGAGCCTGTGTACACACAATGGAATAAAAACATATGTATGTAAGAAAAGTAAAGAAAATGAAATAAATAAAGAAAGGGGAACGAGCTTAAAATACGCATGTGCACACACACACACACACACACACACACACACACACACACACCAAACCGATAATTATTAGATAAAAATCACATACACATAAATACCTAAGCACATGTATATATGTATATATATTTGTGTGTATGTACGTATGTATGTTTGTGTATATTTATATATATTTGCGAACATGAATTTAAGGACCCAACTCTTCCGGTGTAGACTTTAAAATTTTTTCATTTATTATTTAGTCGTTGTTGTTGTTGTTGTTATTACATTCCGTTTTAATATTCATTCGCTTCTTACAAACATATATACACACACACAAACACACACACACTTATCTTATTGTATCTTTAAATGTACATAGCATGGCAGTCCAAATGTATATATAAATACATGCAAATAAATATATTTATGTATTTGTGTTTGTGTTTGCCTGTGTATGACCTTAAATGAAAGTTAAGCCACCCCCACAAATAAAACTGTAAAGGAGAAGAGCAAAAAACTCCATTTCATAATAAATATACCGTTATTTGTTGTATCTGTATATGTACGTGTGTGTGTGTGTGCGTGCATGAAGTAGAAAATAAATCAAAATATTTATTTACAAAGGAAAGCAAATAAAGCATTGAAACTGCTGTATACCACTACAAGGAGAGGAAGTGCAAGAAAGAGAGAAAGAGAGAGAGAGAAAAAGAAAAATTATTATGGTTTCAGGTAATATTTTACAAAAAATGGCAAATTTTTCTTCTTTATTTATTTGCTCGTTTCTGTAGAGTAAATAAATGGACGAGGATAGTCGCAGAATAATTTTCTGCTTTTTTTTTCTTCTACAGAATAACTTGAAAGTTGAAAGAAATTTCGCTTTTGAAGAAAAACTTGTATAACCGTTAATTCAAGCAATTGTTTTGTATTGCGAATAAACCAGAAGTGTTCTATGTGTGTATAGGATCGATTTACTATTTTCAGATATCGATCAGACAAACCAGCTCATGGCTTTTCATTTTAATTTTTGACCGTAAGCCATTATGAATGCACACATACAAGAGAGAATAACTTCTACTTCTAACGTCTATTAGAATTTTTATCATAATAATTAGGTAATCAGAATCTTTACGCAGAAAAAGGAGACGCGTTGCTGTTTTCTTTTTCGTAACGAAATTTCTGCTCGCAAGACCGTACACAGTGCTCTTCCTTTTTAGTGACTTATAGTTCTTTTCTTCTCTTCTCTCTTACAATTATAAAAAAGGACTACATTTTTAGGGGAGTAGAAAAGGGTATATACTCTTATGAATAGCGGGGTACACCTATTCCTTGCTATAAATCAAATGTCAAGGTAAATATTCGCTTTATATTTCTTCAAACTCCTTAAGAGGTCGGGTTATTCTTCATTCTTTGTCTGGTATTAGCGTTGTTATTATTAACAGTGATTAGGTTTGATTCTGCTGCGTATGCTACTTGTCTTTACTACCATTGATTAAGAATGATTACTGCTCGCAACCTCTTTGCCTCTTAATCGACGGGAACGTATTCTAAATTCTTCTCTATATTCTTAGTGACTCGAGTTTAGTTGCCGTTAGAGACTGATGATTCCTATTAGCCACAATCATTTCAAGGGCGAAGACTATTGAAATTGCATTTTTTTTTTTTTTTTACTTAAATGATTCTTTAAAGAAAATTTTATAGAAACATTACAAAAATTTGATTTTCCAACATACTTGTCCACTGACACCACCAGTACTTGGAACCTTAAATCCATTTTTTTCGAGGCACGAATTTTCAAAATGGCGCGCAACGTACTTTTCATATGAATTTTTTTTGCCATATCTTTAGATACTCAGATTATAGGCAGGTTAATTTAAACGCTATCTATTAATTTAAATATTATTTATTATTAGTTGGTCACAGCAATTGAAAGCTTTCATTCAAGCACTCTTCAATTGTTATACATAAAAATCAATATTTTTCACAATCTCGCCCGTATTTCTTTAGTAACAAATAGTAAATTAAATGATTTTCAACTCTTTTTTTTTATTTCCAGACTCAAATACGAATCAGGTGCTGGTAAGTCCTTTTTAATTAAAATAAAATTTAAAAATAAATTCGCGATAATCTCTACGAGTGTTGTTATATTTTTCAAAAGTGATTTGTACTTAAATGTATGCTTAATAAACTATTATCTTCCCTTCCATTTCTCTCTAATGGCTCTTTTTAGACTGTTAAGATCCTTTTTCTCCTTAAGAAGTCTATCGCATGGGAAAGCAGGTAGAAAGCGTGACTACTCAGGTTCAATTACTAGTGCCCCAAAGCATATCTTAATTATGATTAAGGTGTGATGAATACTCATACTTCTGCATATAAGGGCGTACATATCTCAGACCTTTGCCCTACCCTATCCCTCTTTTCCTTTTCTCTTTTCTTATTGTGCGCAATGATCATGCATTTATAGAGGCATTTCCTGAGTGGTACTATTTATATAAGAGAAAAAAAAGAGAATGAAAAGGAGCCAGAGCAAGACCTAAAGAATTTCTGAGAATTTCTTTCAATTAACAAACTTGTTAGTGTTATATATATCATCTATTTTTTCCTCCCTTATCTGAACTTCTGGTGAAACATTCACACAGAATTTAATGTTTCAGATTTTTAACTTTTGCAGAGGCTAAATAATATAATGCAATAAACCCAGCAGGAAAATATTATGTATTTACAGCAGACAAGGTATCCTTAAAATGAAAACTTTTCTTAACGACGGCAGATTAGTAGATTCTTTCCTTTGTCATCTAATTCTTACATAAAGTAGTTATAAAAATTTTTAAAAGCATTGTCCAAGTTTTTACAAAAAAACCTCTGTTCTAAGACAAGGAAGGAATCGTTTAATCGCCAATAGAGAATTTTGTCATTTTTCTTCAAAATTTTTATAAAATAATAATATATTATGTATATATGATATATTATATATATTATATATTATATTATATGTATATTATTATATACTTTTATGTATTATATATTATAAAATAAATTATATATTTGTAATGTTAGTACAGGTTTCGAGTCCTTTAAGAGACAGAAAAAAGTAAGCCAGTCGAAGGTCGCCTAATGAGTTGATTAAATAAGTTGTTATACTTTAGAACATCTTTCGAATTAAAGCTTAAAGGTCATCCCTTGATTTTTACTTTGATAAAAAAAATATACGAAATATTATTAATATTATTTTCTTTTTAAATTAACGACTAAATTTGTAACTCAGTCTATGTCGACATCGCTTCAATTAGCCACAATGTCTTGCTAAAATTTGCGATTGTTTTTCTTTAACGAACAAACGTCTAAATTGTCTTTGTATTGTCCGAGAATTTTCAATTCATTTTTTCCAAACAAGCGAGAAATACACTGTATGTACACACATATACAAAATCATAAACTTAAGCTTTTTAGATATCAGGGATATTATCGACAAAATTCTTACGTCTAAATTGGAAAAGAATTCTTGTGTTTAGATCGATTCGTTTGTACTTACAAACAATACTGTATTATTTATGAATACATTAATGTAGAATAACTTAATAGGCGTGGGAAAGTAGAGAATAGATTGTGGCATTCACTTAACTCTCAAAAATGCTTTAGACTCCGAAAATGTTATATTTACATAATTTGCAACCGATAACAGTTAGAAGTGCGAGAAAGTGCTTGAGGCAGCCATCCACCAAATTGTTGCATCGTCACTCATAAGTCCAAATTGACGCAAATTTGTGCAAATTTAAATTAAATTAAAGAATATTTTGAATACATTTTTTTTCGATTTAAATTTATTCGAAATTAAAACGAAATTAAAATGTTGTGATCAAGAAAAGAATGCGAAAAAGAAAAATAATAAGAATAGAGTTCCCACCACTTGAACTTTAGAAATCCTGCTGCCGCGAGGGTTTATGTAAGATGGTAGGTGCCTTAAAAGAATCATTTCCTAGCACAAAGAATCCAATTGCATTAAAGAACCTGTTCAGACGGCGGCGGCTAATTCTGAAGAAAGTCTTTATGTGCAAGTTGTGCTAGAAGCAATACGAAAATCGAGCAAAACAAAATCTTGGCAAGAGTACCTGTGTTCTCTTATCCTGTTTTAATATGATTTATCCTAAATCATATTCTCAAAACTTTTTAATTCAAGATTATTATTACAAGCATTTAGCAATGAATAGCAATCTAAGCACATTAGCATGGTTGACAACATCAAGCTTAGCAAATGAAAACCTTTTTTAAGTTTAATAAAAGAAAAAACCAAAAAAGAAAAAATCGAATAAATTTTGTCATTGTCATCGATCTCGTCAACTGTCATTTTCACGTATCATTTGTTTACACCAAAATGAAGTTGCCAACTGGATTAATATGCGGACGATGGACGATGAATCTTTATGTTGATATAAAATTGCAAATTGATGAGTCTCTTCAGGAGTGATAGTAGAGTGTAATGTAAGTAGAATATAAAAAAAAAAAAAAAAAAAATAAAAAAATAACTGGCTTCACATGTAACCGACTGACTATCAAAGTTGACTCAAGTCGTAAAAAAAAACTCTTAATTGGTTTTGATGAAAGCAAACGATGATGATAAACGTTATGGAAGAGAACAAAAACTACGAGTCTGCTTTTTTTTTTTGTTTTGAAATTTTGTAGGTAATGCTTCATCAGGCATGTAATCCGCGGGTAAGGAGAAAAAAAAAATTGAATTTTATTTTCTGTGTTTTGTTTTTTCAATGCCAGGAAGACACTGAGATTTTATAGGGATAGTGGAGGTTTTTTTTTTCATTTTTTTCAGATTTTGCGAAGAAAAATGTTACTTTAGGGTTAGAGGGATTGATTGATGACAAAGGAGAAAATTGACATTTTTTTTTGTTATGGATAAAAAATCGAATGTTTGCCGTTAGATACTAATTGTTAAATAAATATTTTTCTAGTGATTTCACTTCTCAACCAAAAGTACGATTAGTGAGGAAGTGTTTAAATATGAAATTAGCAGAAATATAAAAAAGTCCCTCTCTGCCTTCGAAATGCATTAATTTACTATCAATGATGCATGACATGTAAGAAATATCCCAAATGCGACGTTGTATCACTCCACCTCTCTGCATTATATCTATTTATGGATTATTTTCATTTTATTAATAATTTAATATTAATAATAGTAATGGAAGACTAACACAAGACAACAGTCTGTTCTGTTATTTTAAAGATCGTTCAACATTACCCCACAAGTATTCTCTAATTTCACTACAGTGAATTGATTTTCCTCAATATAAACAAGTATAGATGAGAAGTCTGATATTTGTATCTACTGAAATATTCTTTTTAAGTTAACAATTTGACTGATTTAATGATTTCGGAATTTTCTCATAAATTAAATATTTATTTAAAAGAAATTATTTCTCCTCATTTTTTTTTTCATTCTCTCTACACCCCTTTTTCGAATAAAACTTTAATTAACCGTAACTACAGGCGCGTGTTATCATTTAGTTACGCTTGTTGCTCGTACTAAAAATTCTTTATAAATTCACTTCGGCTAATAAGTTATATAACTCTCTCCGAGATCTCTATGTGCTGAACTTGAACTTTATTTGCTTTTTACACCGGTTGACTATAAATTTCATCCCTGCACTTGCTGCATGCATTGCTTGCTTTAAAGACATATATGCTTGCATTTATTTGTCGCGTTTCGTAATTCTATATTTATTTTTCCGCCTGCAACATGCACACGACACGTATATTTTCACATTTTAAGTGTAAAATTATCATTTTACGGTAATTTCGCACAACCAGTTTAATTATATTATCTACGTGTGGTGACACGAACAGAGAAGAAAAAAGTTAAGTCTAGTGGGAAAATTTAAAGATACATAGGAACGTAAATGATGTATGAGAAGTACATATATAAGGAATTTGCCAGTTGAACACGTATATCTTTATTTTTCATTTTTTACAAGATCGGATTTTTTCTTCGCGAAGGGGTCGCGTGTGTCTTCATTTCATAATCCCGATTAAGTACCGAACATTGTGTATGGACAATGAGATACTTTTTTAACTAAACTACTACTACTGGTAGCAGTTTTTAATTCAAAATTCTCAAAACACTTCTTCTTCTAATAATTCTCTCCCTCCCTCCCTCTCAAACTTCTTCAAAAAATCATGATATTTATTAGCAAATGTCGGGACGGCGCGTACGCCATTCCCGGCTATCAAAAATTACACGCACGAGTTATTCGCATTAGGAATAATCGCGGAGGTCAACTCAACCTAATAGTGCAATGGCCAAGCCTCACTCCGGGGGAACCGCCTTCGTGATCACGGTAACCCCTACGCCAGGTAAGTATGCTTTCGATCGGTAGGAAACAACTACTTATAGTTAAAAATTTATAAACCAATTGAGAATTTTTATGTAAGACAGTAAACTCGATAGAAGAAATGAAACAAACCATAGAAAGCAATAACAAAAAGCATTGTGGGTACGAAAGAAACAGAGAATATATTTTTTCTCTTCATTTATACATCAAACATAATGAGTAGTGGTAGTGGTTACTACTTTACACGGATTTATACATGTGCAGAAAAGTACATATATACACGCAAGAGAAAATAAACATTTTTATCCAAGAAATTCTTAAGAAATCAATATGAATTTTAATTATAACATTTTAAAAACTCAGTGGCTGCTGACTATAAAACGCGCTAATATATTAATATATAAAGAAATGTATATAAATAAGGTATATATTTATAATAAACGCAATCAATTAGGAAGTGAGATATGATGTAGAATTGCTTTAATATGCACGATCTTTGTGATACATTGAACGATTGTTATACCGAACTATGCTGTCTGTTATAAGCACATGTGGTACTGAAAGGTTGGGATCAAGGCACTTGTAGAAAATTACAATTTACGGTAAAAAATTACGATTTGAAAACATACGTATCGTATTGCCCGTGATGTAATTATCGTAATTTTTTTTGAATGCAAAAGCTAGTGATAGGCGTTAACAAATTCGTTTCGAATCGATTTTTACTTGTTCGGTTCTTTCATAGACTCGTTTAAATTATTTGGTTTGCGAAATGCAATATCTAGAGGGCGAAATGATACCTACTCTATTCAACAGATACACAGATACATTTGTGGTAAATATTATTAAGTTTGAGCGGAAGTAACATCATCAAAGGTTTTAGATAATCTATCTTTTATTGTATCGATCGATTCAAACTCATTTCCTGAAAGTTTATGTGGATGTGACACCATACTCGACTCACGATCATTTTTTGAATCCTGTCCGTCCATCATTCAGCCGTTGGTTGTATGTCTGTACACGTACTTTTGTGGAGCAATTTCTGTGACCCCTGATTGAATACTGTCTGTCCATCTTTCGATCGATTCACAACCATTTCCTGTCTGTCCTCTGTCTACGAGCCCTTTGTTGGGTGTCTTTGCATGCACTTTTATGTGTAGCAATGTATATATTTTGACTTCTGATTAAATACTGTTTGCCCGTCTTTCGATCGAATCACATTTATTTCCTGAATCCTTCGGTTCCTGTCTGTCTTTGGGTCAGCTGTTCGTTGTATGGCTGTACAAGTATTTCTGTGGAGCAACTTCTGTTTGTCCATCTGTGTTTTTGTGCGCTCTTTTTTGGATGTCTGTACATGTACTTTTATGTAGTAATTTTTAAGGTTTTTTTACAACTGATTGATTACTGTCTGTCCGTCTGTCAACTGTTTGTTGGATGTCTGTGCAGGGATTTTTATTTAGCAATTTTCAAGAAGTCACGATACTAGTACACTAATATGTTTTGGCACAATAATAGGTCGTATTGAAAACAACAATTTAAAAGGAAGATACCATTTTGCAAGGCCTTCCATGCCCAAGATATCCCTTAACAATAATAAGCCTTTATGGGGGCTCTACTAAGATTAATTTTTAATACTTTAAGTTTTGTAAGTAAGTTTAAGTAATTGGGTCCAAAAAATTGATTCACCACATAGGTCAAATTTTCGAATCTCCTTTGCTTCCCTTCCCCTTTTCACCAAAAATCATTATAAAAGCCATTATATGGGAACACTATACATCATTTGTCATTGGTGAAGATATATGGTGTAGAGCACATTGAATTGTCGGCCTTTTCCGACTATAATTGTATTAAATTGTTGTTGTTTATTTTAAATTTAAACACTACCTTGTCAAAGGTGAACTAAATTCATTCACTTTTACCGCTGTTAGTGTTTTTAACCAGTAAGTAGTTTAAAGTTATTTCAAATACAAAATTTTTTGTACTTTTATTTGCTTTTTTCCATCCATTGAATTTTTCAGTACTATTAACTCATAGTTGGGTTAATCCTCAAATGTCCGTATGTCCGTACGTATGTAGATTGGAATGTGAGCACAACCCAAGAGCAGCCATTGCTTTTCCTCTTTTCTTTTTTTGTTCTTTTTGATGATGAACATTCTAATTCGACCAAAGTTGCGTATAACTCCCGCGACAACCATTAATGGCTGATTTTATGGACTTTTAAAAAAGCCAACACACCATTTACTGGTTGGACTAACAGAATCGACATACAAATCTATAGTTGTGTATTCTCATATTGTATCTTGTGTGTTGCGTGTGTGTGTTCTGTTGTTTTTTTTTTTTTTTTGTCAATGTGCACACAACGAGCCTTTAATGGTTATATCCTTCAGTTTGCAGTTCAGTCGCTCTTCGTTCTAAACGTTCAAAGCTATAAATATGTATGTGCTTTACAGACAATTGGCGGCACCTGTCGTAAATGCTGTCACCCAAAACACATAGAAAAAAAGCAGTGTTTTAAATTTTTATGCAGTTAAACTTCTGTAGGTCGAAAGAAAAAACTATTAATTTTTTTTTTTACTTTTTTTTTTATTTTACTCTTAAACAAAAAAAAAACCTTTTTATGAAATTTTATGTCCTGGAAATTGATTTAATGAAAATGATCGTAAAAGCGAATGTAAAAAAAATATACAATAGAAGAAGAAGAAGAAGATATTTCGCATTATACAAATACAATAAATGTTACAGAAAAAAAATCATGTTAATTAGTAGAATTATTTGGTGTTTGGTATAGAAGAATAAGGAAAACTTTCTTAAAAACGCTTGATCTGATCTTACCATTTAAAGGCAAAAAGGGGAAAAAAAGGATGATTAATAATAACTTGGATATGTTTTGCTCTGTTTGTACTATCGTTTACTCTAGCATATCTTAAGGTCATTACTTAAGAATGACAGAATTCTTTCGATGCTATGTCTTGATAATTATATTCAGTTCGCTTTGTCGAGGAGAAGTTGTGAAATTCGGATAATTGTTATAAACGACCTTGACGAACCTCGTGCCAGCCAAGCTATGCTGCATTGATCTAAGGAAGTGGTAAAAAGAAGGCGCTATGTCTGGTGAATACGCTGGGTGTAGTGGGACTTCCCGTTCGAGCTGCAACAATGTATCCTTAACCACTTTTGCAAAATGTGGTCGAAATGACATTTTCAATCAGTTCGTGTGGTGGCCATTTTCTATTCTTTTGGGCCTTTCTAATCTCCTGTAAACGTCTAGAAACAGTTAATTCATTAGTTACGAAGCTGTTCGGAGACTCTTTGAGAGTTCGAACTGAATTTTCGCGCGCGAACTTTTTTTGGTCTTTCAGGTCGTTTTTTGGCCTTGACATCGAAATTACCATTTTTAAGCTATCGAAACCAAGAGCAACAACTACAATATGATGGACTAGCATCGGATTGACGTCGAATTTCTTCAGATCACGAATGTTGAAAATGAATGTAGAAAATAAATGTAGAAAATGCACTTTTGAGCGTTCCATGATTAGTGCCTGTATACACTGAATATTTCAATGAAAATAAATTGAAAATTGTTGTTGGTCAAAATTACGAACACTATCAAAACTTTTCCAAAATCCTAATATATATATATTTCCCAATAGCGTAAGATCTCAAATTGATGAAATCATTTTCCACCCTGTGTCTGTAGACTTATCTATTCGTCCGCCTGCCAGCCGCTTGCTGTTGGAAAACAATAACTGGGGTAGAATTCTCATATCAAAGTCAAGCTTATAAGGCCCAAAGGAAACTCTTAACTGATTGTTTGGTCGGATGAAGCGCCCACTATAAGCTAAAACTGTAACTTTCAATTCTTGTGTTTCTTACCAGCGTAAGAACTAAAATCCATTTAATCATTTTTCACGGTTCGTCTGTAAAGTTGCCTATCCATCTGCCTATCTGCTGGCAATATGTTAAAAGCGTGACTCATAGTATTTCGTAGCGAATATTTTGGCAAATCGATAAGTTTCCCGATACGGGATCAACTGACAGCCACATCTAGCAAAATGTTTCGCACATTGAATGCTGAAACTTCGGGAAACTTTTTAGAATCAGTGGAAAAGAATATTTGAGTCATTAACTTAATTATAAAACATTTTATATTGACATCGAAGGAAAATTAACCTCATGTGATCAATGAAAGGAAATTAAAGATTTTCTTTTCCAAATTTTTGATCGTTGTGGCCTTTCGTGATCTATTCGAAGTACTGCAATTTTATTAACTCGTAACCGTAAGTCTTAAAATTCAATTTATTATGTTTTGCTTACAGAAATTAATTTTAATCTCTTAAGTAAATGGTAAAAATATTCATTCTTCCTTTTGTACTGAAAATTTGTTTTTACAAATTAGCCTAAAAGGAAACCTCAAGGGACGGACCATAAAATATATTAAGTCTTCAGGGTAATATGTGTTATTTACCTCAGTTGTTCTAATTCTTCTGCTCTATTAACTTTTAAAATGTGAACAAGAATTTTTATTCTAAAAAAAAAAAAAGTTTGTCTTTAGAAAAAACTTTTTATTAAAATGAAATAAAAAAAAAGGTACACAAAGCAATGTTTATACAGGATAATCCTCTCTTTATTAGGAATTGTGTGTTAAATATTATTGTCTTTCGTTTAAAATAATAGGAAATCTTTTGACTTTCTTTTCTAAGAGAATCGGACACCGAATATTGAGCGTAATATTCCAAAATAATTTCAGTTCAGTTTAATAGTTTTGTTTTTGTTGCGTTTGTGAAGGAAAACAACCCCCCTTTAACACCATTAATTTCCATGTGGTTTCTAATTCATTAATTCATTATAAGTAACTTTTTGCTACGAAACAAAAAGCCTTTAAGGGTAATTTTGTTGTGTCGCGGAAATGAACAACGACCCTTCTTCTTCTTCTTCCTCAGTTAAACGCTTCGAATATTTCGGTGGCGACTTGATGACAAATTATATGAAATTGCTTAGCATTTACATTACGATGGCATTACAAACAAACATTTGCAAACCATCATCAATTTTATGATTACAACACCGCCAGAGAAAATAAAAAAAAAAAAAGAAAAGAAAGAATAGAAGGGTAACCAAGAACGGAAGGGCTATTAAATGCTGTATAAATTCTAAAGCAAAATAGAATAGAATGAGAAGAATTTGGATGGGGGAGGGGAGAGAGAAGAACATTTTCGGATTTATGCGATTTTGCCTTTTAAATATTGTAAATGTTGCATCATTAGGTGTAAAATATGTTTTTATTTTGTTGCTTTTTTTTTTTTGTTTTTTGTTTAGTGTCTTTCGCATTTTATGGGAGCGGAGCGTTGGTGTGTGTGCAACGTGATTTGAACATATTTCTCGCAACACATGTTAAAATTGACATAATTTCTCAACATTTAAATAATGTTTGTCGTTGTTTGTGTTGTTGCTGTTGTTGCTGTTGTTATCTCTGTCACCTCTGTTTCTGCTTTTGTTTAATATTATATTTTGTGGTCTACTTTTTTCTATCTTTTATATGGAAATAATCAAATGGTGGTGGTAGTAGTGGTGGTGCTTTTAGTTATATTTGGGTATATTTGTATGTGCGTGCAGTCGACAGAAGAGCCAAGTGCATTATTATCATTGTTACAAAAGAAGCAGGAAATTGTGAATCCAAAGGAAAATTCAAGCATATGCACTGTTATACAAATTGCCCCGAAATTTGCATTAAAAATCCATGAAATTACAATTTTCAATGAATTTGTCATCAGGTGACATTTTCGGTGCAAGAAAGAAACTTTCCACAATAAAACTTTAACGAACGAACGAACGAACGAACGTCAAACTTGTTTATACCGCAGAAAATATAACTTTTTTCCTAATTACATTTTTATGACTTTCAGAAATGCTTGTTTTTTTATAACTATTTTTTTATTTTTTTTTGTTTTGAGATCTAAGTATACATATATATAGTATTAGGTTGTGTTTGAAAAATTCTTAGCATTGTTAGCATGCTTTACGAACTTATTTTATAATCAGTTTTTTATAAATAATTTAATTTCTTCTTTATTATTATTATTTTTTTTTAATATTTTCTTATTTCTTTAAATTTCTATTTCTTATTGTTTATCTCTCCTTTTTATCGTAGACGTATAAATTTTTAGTTCTTTCAATTAGAGTTTTTTGCTTTTTCTTTTTTGGTCAAGAGAAAAATCTACATTAATTTTTGCTAAAATAATGGGTGATATGTTAGTTTTCCGCGGCTTTCTGGTACATTTTGGAGCTTCTTTTCGTAGCCTGCTCTTTTCGATTAATTCTATGGTTGATGTTTAGTGACTCCTCTATTTTCTGATAGCTTGCGTGCCGGTCTCTAGTTTCACCAGTTACAACATTTCATTGACCTTTTCAGTGACTGGCCGACCCGAGTGAGAGGGCCTTTGATATTAAAATTTTCGGAACGAAATCGAGTGGTTTCACTCCGGGGTGTTGCGTTCACTTACAGCAATCTCAGGGTATACTTTACATTTTTTTAACTTTTTTTTAACCCTCTTTGTGGTAAAAGAGATGTGCCTTTTTGTGAAGAAAAAATGGATTGAACGATGTGCATGTGCTTAAAGAAATCATCATCATGAGAAAAAAAGAACAAAACATTCATGAACATCTTTTACATAAGCTAACTGCTTTATGTCAATGAATTTGGAAGAACTGTCTTGATGAAACCAATACTAAAAGGGTTTCAAACCAAGACGAATGGGTTAGATAAGGCGACTACTTGAAGAATTCGTTTGAACACTTGGGAAGCGACATGATATAACCAATCGAATTGAAGAAAATGGAAAAGTAGTGAATGTTTAATCGATTAACTTATTCTTACATTTACTGTAATATTTGATCATAACCGTTAAGAAAAATAACAGAAAATAACCATTTCCATTCACATACAAAAATTTTTACACTAAACATTACCGATAAACGCGGCATGAAAATTATTGACAAGAATAATAGCGGATTTTAATTTTCTACGGTCCAGTTTTGCACGTCTGAGTTTTCCAACCTCAGACGGGCGGATGTTCGTATCGTTCAAACTCAACATTAGCTTGAACAAATGTTGTGGCAACTCTTCTCAGACGAACAAACGATTTGTTGGAAATTTGTTCACTTTAAACTCAAAAAGTCGCTTCAGAGAACAAGGTTTTAATTAAATGGCGAAATGAAAACCGAAGAGAATGCTGAAGGTCTTGAAAATTCTTTCTATAAAAAAAATACCAAAATTTTAGGGAACTAGGTTGATTGTATCACTCTTGGAGGAGACTTTGTTGAATGAAGTCGAATTTATTACCAAAATTTGTTTTTTTTTTCGAGTTCCGGGAATTAATGATTAATGCATGAATGAATTAGAGGAACTGAAAGCTGACAAGGCAAACGATTATGGTTTCGCCAGAAGCAGTGCACAAAATGCCACCAGATTCCGCGAAGTGATGCGTAGCGACGGTCGCACGGAGGGAAGTAGTAGAGTAGTAGTGTAGGGGATAGGCTTAGTATCTGAGCGTTATGGATAGCCAAGCATGCATGTCACCGGCACGGACTAGTACAATCTATGAAAATTCCCGCCTACAGCTCGCGTAGCAAAACATACGCACACATACACGGTTATACATGTCTCTGGTGCACGCTAATATAACTCTGTTTTTCGTCTATGGGCCTTTCCTAATCATTCATTAAAAAAGCAAAAAGTCTTTTCCATATTTGAGTCTGTGTTTGTGTGTGTGTCTGTGTGAATACTTAATATTTTTATAATTTCTAAATTGATCGATAATATCAAAACATTATCCGCCTCTTTGGCTCGTTCATGAGACATTCAATGAGACATGAATGGCGAGACTGTTTTTTTATCATTTTGCAAGCGGCCTGTCTGCCTGTCTGCCTGTCTGCCTGACTACTGTATGTCTCAGCAGTAAGACAGGCGTCTAAATATATACACAAATGTATGTACATTAGTGATCATATTAAATTAAATGTGATCGATCGATCATCTTTGCCTTATATTGACAACCGTTTGTCACTTTCTCTTTCTGATTAATGAATAAAATCTAAATGAAGGTATTAAAGGTTTATCATGTCATTTGTAAATCTAGGTCTTATGTTTATTAATTAAGTTTTCATAAAATTCATTCAATTGCTAATTGTACATACAATGTTTCAGAATGAATAATAAGATGTGTATCACAAAAATGATCTACATCGATAATCGACAAATAAATGAAATAAACGAAGAGCGCGTAGAAGAAATTCGATGAAAAATTCATGTTTTCTGTTGAATGGTTGCCTTCAAAGTACGCATTGAATTAAATATATTTATAAACTTATTTTTAGTGTCGCTTTTTATCACTCTTTTCACATACATTTTTCTAATTTTAATAAAGCAGCAATAGATTGATGTGCAGAAGAGAGAGGAGTTCGTTCTATGTTCTCTTAGTTCCTGTTATTCTGATTTTGTTTGCTGCTAGGCGCCACCTATTCTTTTTATTATTTACTAATCATAAATCGATTACAAAAAACTTTTCTGCTTTTATTGACTTTATTGTTATTGTTGTTATTATTGATATTTTATCGTATAAAAAAAAAAAAGAAAAATAATTTGCTAACATGAAAGTGGGTCTTTGCCAAAGGTAGTAATAACATCATCACCGCGTTTCACATAGAAGTGTAATTCAAGCTATAACTAAATAGATATAAATAGATACGAGAGCAGCAGGTATTTATTTATATAGATTTGAGGAGGTTTTTGAAAAAACAACAAGAAATGAATTTTGAAAAAAAGCAAGGAAATCATAATTCCAAGGTTATCGTGGAAATCACAACGACTTCTATACGTTCTTTTCAAATGCAGTTGAATAATGTGACTCTCTCTGCAGCCCAGAAGAGAAATTCATTCATGCTACTGCTAAGTTATGCATGTAATATTCCAACCATACTTGTATGTATTTGAATGTGAAAGTTGACGTTTTCTGCGTTTGAAATATTTTTTGCAATTTTCATGACTTCTGCAGGAGACTTTTTTTCAGTGCGGAAAGAAAAGGATAGTAAACGCACAAAATTTATGAATTTTTATAATCAACAGCAACTTTTTAAGCCTTTCGCTTTCATCAGTTATCGCCGCTATTGCAATTCTCAAGTTCTCCAAGTAAATTAACGAATTTTTTTTTTTTTAATTCATAAGCAAAAATTTTCTTGGATCTAAAAAAGATATCATATAATTACCATATTATCATATATCATATAATTGAAATATGAACATAACACCCAGGAATTCTATTAATAAGGATGGAAGAGAGAAAGTCTTAGTTCCTTTGTTTCGAATCGATTTCATTATTGATGGGATCGTGTTATGCGAAAAGAAAATATCACAACTTAAGCATAACTAGATACATATAAAGAAGGAGGAGGAGAAAAAGAATAAGAATAAGAAGAAGAAGAAGATCAAAAGGAAGAAGAAAAGGACGAAGAATACATTTTTCAAAATGTTTTCTAAATAATTTTAAGTGTGTTCGTAATCGTCGCTCAGTTGCCGCTGCCGAAGCCTATCAAAAACGTTTCGAAGCTTATGGTAATCCTGCCCCATCATATCCCAACTGACGGTTTTCTTTTCAACGTTTTAAAAATGGTGATCTTGATATCAATCACGAAGAACGATCTTGAGGACCAAAAAAGTTCACAGACAATGAATTGCAGGACTTATTGGACGAAACTCTTAAAGAACTTTTGAACAGTTTAGCTGATTAATGCACAAATGGTACTAAGTTTTCTTAACAAACGCCCTTTTCAAGTGAAAAAATGATGAAAATTAACTTATTGTAGTAGTCCCCTCCCCAGTTTACTACTAAGTTTTTCATCTGAAAGCAGGGCTATTACTTACGCGCGTGTGTATCCATGCTGTTTATGCTTCGCAGTTAAAGCACAACTATTCAGTTTTTCTTGCTACACTTTCCTAAGGAAGGTCTTGAAGCATTCGCTATTAAGAAAGCGTTCATGATTTGATGATTTAAAACAGTGAATTAATTTAAGATTTTTTTCTCTTCTGTATGTATCGTCGTGTGTGCTTATGTTAGAGTTCTCACTGTAATAAAATTTAAGGCATTAAACTGAAACTTATCATAAATAGTTTCAATTATTGCAGGCATCAGTGCAGTTATTTTTTAAAATTCGCCCCAAAAGAAAAGTTTATTATGCTGACTGACCGACCAGCATCCTCCATAATATTTTAACAGAAGAGGGGATTGCGCATGTTGTGCGTGTGTGTGTGTGTGTGTGTGTGAGATTGTGAAAAGGAAATAAAAAAAAAACACAAGAACACTAGCAACAACAGGCAAAATACTGAAAAACATGAACATGGTGTTGAAATTTATGGCAAATTTACAAAATGGTGCAACAATATGTCGTTACCGCGCTTACCAGCTTAAGTACCGACTGCAATGCGCGAAAAAATTTCGTTGGGAGATTTAGCGAGAACAACAACAAATTTACACCATACCATACAAATGTTGCGTGTGTGCATATTTATATACATATATACATAAATAAATGCGTATACATGTGTATGCATGTGTATCCGCCACACACTACACTAGAGGGCACAATGGTAATATCCGCACAGTCAGCCAGGCAGAGACAATGGTAAAATAAATTTTTGTAAAATGTTGAGACCACAAATAAACCACAACAACCAATGGTAACAGCAGCAACACAAATAACAATAACAACAACAATGGAAGCTTAAGCTTAGTGATGGCAAACAAAATGAAAACAAAAAAAAAAAAATAAGAAAAACAAAAACAAAAACGAAAAATACAAAAATACCACAAAAGGGAGAATATTGGGAAAATAAACACGTAAAATTTATGAGTGTGCCAGACGTTCATACACATAAATATAAATTTCAGTTAAAGTCAGAATTTCAGATTAAAGCGAAATCGTTTTTTTTTTTTTTAAAATTTTTTTTGTTTATTATTTTTTTTTCGTGTTTTTTTTTTTTGGTGGATTTTATAAATGGAGTCCAACAAAGCTCGAAAGTATTTGAAGAGTTTTAAATACGAGTACACACAAACGTGCAAACAAATCCATATGCTTATGTACTGATACTTACCCTAACTCTGGCCTCAGTTAAATTTGTCCACATGGCAATCTCTTCACGCGTCGACATATCCGGATAACGGTTACGACTGAACGTATGCTCCAGCTCCTGCAGTTGTTGCGATGTGAAATGTGTTCGTTGGCGTCGTTGACGTTTATTCTTCTTATCATTTTTAGGTTCATCTGCAGTTGTTGTCATCGGTTCGTCATGACCGGAATTTGATATGTTTTCCGTTTTAATCGTTGTCTCATTAACGGTTCGATTACCTGTGTACGTAAAAGTAAAAAGCATTTTTTTTTTGTAAATGTTTTTCTTCAATTAAAATCATTGAAAAATAAGCAGGAAATCGATCGTTCAACGTAATCCTATTGTTTTTGTATTCAATGCACCCAAAACTAATTTAATTCTGGACAATTGTTTACCCAGATATGTGATATAATACATTTTTTCTACAATTTTATACATGTATATAAAAAAATTTTCTTCAAAGATTGACACTTGCTAAGCTTGCTTATGGATAGCGCAATTTACTGAAAGAGGATTGAATGAAAAATAAATTTTTAGTGAGCAACGAAGTTATAATTTCACCACTTGCACGTGTCGTACGCATCAGTCAAAGGAAAGGCTATGATATAATTACATTTCCGCAAACAACATTCAACAATTCTTGAATTCTTTACTTTTCTGATAAGGATACAATTTTCTCCCATTTTTGTGATTCATTTATCATTTGACTTTCGAACATTCACGGCCGCAAAAGTCGACATGAATATCCGAAGTTTATATACATATACTCTACAACTATAATATATAAAAGCCGACAAGAAAATCTGAAGTTTATCGATCTATACTCAGTACCTATTCTTGTACAATGTACATACTACTGGGCCATCCCTTTATTGACTGCTTCATCCCTTCAAAAAGTCGAGATTCGCTTGAATAAGCAAAAAACTGACGATCGCAGCAGATATTTATTTATATTGACTTCCAAGGACGTGATAGTTAATTTGCCAAATGAAACGCCCATAAGTAATGAAATGCACAGCACGAAATGGTCATTTTCAAGGCCAACATAACTTCCTGACCAGTTTATAGTGAGCTTCTATTGCATGAAAATGTCTGAGATACTGCTCATGATACAATATTTGCTGCTTAGGTGCCGTTTCAGGCAGACAATTATGTTTCAGGTCGACATTTGTGTTCTAGGTGCACAATTATGTTTCAGGTAGACAATTATGTTACAGGTAGATATTCGTGTTTCAGGTAGATATTTGTGTTTCAGCTTCACACTTGTGTTTCAGGTAGACGTTTGTGTTCAAGCTTGACATTTCAGCTTCAGGTAGACATTTGAGTTTCAAGTAGATAATTATTTTCACGGTATACATTTGTGTTACAGGTAGAAAAATGTTGCACGTTTTAGAAGCTTGGGAATATCATTAACACCAGATAAAGTCTCGTTATAATTAAAGCGATTATTGTGCACAAAATATTACCCAAAATTCCGGATAAAAAGACAGAACGATGTCATTCGTCTCGAGACCTGGCGGGATATAAAGGCTATCGGCCTCGTTCAACATCTATTCCTCCTATCTTGCACCATTGTTAATGATCTTAAAAATCGCATTTTCGATTCAATATCGAAAGCCTTGATGAATATCGAAGGGTCTAACAAGTCGTGTTAATTTTTTTCACCTTGAAAGCCGCCATTACGCCTAATGTTGGTTTTCTTATAGCTATAGTGCTGGTCTAAATGATGGGGTTTCTTCCTTAATCGAATTCATTTTTCCTTAACGAATTGTATGCCAATTTTTACAAGAATATTAGGTAAAATTTTAATGAATATCGTAGATATTCATGCATTTATTTATCTCGTATGAATGTTACGATTTTGTGCATTAAAAGAAAACTCTTTGATAAGTGAAAAGAGAGTTTGGAGAGCAGTTACTTTTATTGAGCTATTTTTAATCGCGTATTTGTTGAAAAAATAATAAAACGATAAATTCGAATAATGAGTGTAATTGCTACCTAACTAATGTCTCGATTACGTTACACTTAGTGCGTATTATTATATTTACGAGTTATTACGCTTATCTAGACAGAGATTGAGAATTGACGACGCCAACTCAGTGGCGCACATATATGTTGTTCTTTACGTAGTTTTATTACAAATATCAACAAAATTTATTTGAGTAACGTTTTCCAAAAAGAAAAAAACAAAAAAAAAAAATTGTAATGTTTTCTCCGTGAAAATAAACGAATTTCTTTAATGAAGCCGCCTTCAGATTTCTTAATCTGTTGTATATCAAATAGAAGAACACATTAAAAGTGCATTAATTTCATCACATCATTTGTAACAACTACGTAACGTTAATAAGAAGTGAAAGTAGTAGTAAATATATAATAATTGTGTCTGTGCCTCAGAATATGACATTAATTCGCTTAAAACGATTACTTGTCCAAATGAAAGAAGATATAGCTGTCATTGGTTTAATGTGAGTGAAAGTCGAACTACATGATGGATCTAAGCAAAGAACTATTTTTCAACGAACGATAGTCGATCTACCTCAAACTGTGGAAGAATCCCCATCGAAGGGCATTCACTAAACTAAAATAAAAAGGAAAAATTAAAAAGAAATCAAAGCATTTTTCTATCATAGCGCATAGTGTCTCGCGTATAGAGTACTTTCCTTTCTACGTTTGTATTCAAACTTTATGAAACGAAATCAAAAATGTACGGAACATATTAAACGATCGATCATTGTCTACTTTTATTGTTGACTAAATTAAGATATTTTTTGATTGTAATAAACCTTTATTTTAACCCTCTCCAATGGGTTTAATTAAAACACAAATTACAAAAACTATAATTTAATTAAATATCATAAAAGCATTATCAGCATTAGTTGCTGAACTATTACCACTAAGCCGACGAAACGTTTAACTAGAACTGGCGGCGTCTAAAGAACAACCATTTTTGTGTAGAACTAATTTATCCAAAAAGTGTCCTCAAAATGTTCAAATTTTAAAAATATGAAAATAAAAATTACGGCTACACGCCCACGTTCAGAAAAAAAAACTCTGCACTTCGAAAGTCTCTTTCATTACACTTTCACCAATACAATTAGGACTAGGGTTGCTCTAAAACCGCTCCCGCTAAAATTACATTACTTTCCATTCTGTAATTAATCTTATTCACTTTTAATCGTGTTAAAGGTAATATATGCTACGTTAGCTAAAGATATTGTACTTAAATGTGTGGTAACGCATAACGTGAAAGACGGAAAGGTCCCATAGGGAGTTGGTGCAATCACGTGTGCGTCTATTAAGATCTCAAAATGATGTTTAAAACACCAACTTCTGTTCTGGCATTACCAGGTGAGGAAATACTTATTTTGTCATTTTGTTTGCAAAGTCTTGAAGGAAGGTTCAGAGGCCCCATAAAGTATATATATTCCTGATCATTATCAAATTCGGCATCTACCTAGCCGTATCCGTCTGTCCCCCTATCTGTACGCTTATCTGGGCAATCTTTACGATAATCATTCACAAAACTTAAGGTATTGGAATGAAATTTGCGAAAACATTAAAAATTCTATCACGTTGTCCAAAATCGGTCTCAGACCATATCTACAGTATAAAAAAAGCTAAAAAGATGTCCATTTTCTGGATGGTTTGCTCACTACACATAGACTGTACAATACAAATACAAACACAGTATTCTATAAAAATAGAAAAAATCTGCCACGCCCACCTATTAATATGTGGTTTTCTATATCTTTTTTAAAGATAAAAATGGTGGATATAAAAAAGAATATAATCATCTGAATTGTTCACAAGAATCCCCCGTGCTGTCAGACATAACTTTTCTTAAATTTCTTTGTTTAACTTACCATCTTTACGGTCCCGATTTCGGTTCGCTAATGAGGCCGTTGATGTTGTTGATGTTTGAAAGTTATTTAAATGTGTGTTTTCCAACCCATTAGCGACGGCAGCCATTGAACTGTGACTATCCCGAAAATCAGTTTCGGCCCAAACTGAAAAAAACAAACCAGCGCAACAGAAGACAATTTACAACAAATTAATGTTTTAAAAATAAGATTTTCTTCGACAACAATTTTTTTGTCACAATTCATATAAATTTAAAAAAAAATTCTTAAACTTATATAAATTTAAAAAAAATTTATAAATTTAAAAAAAATTTTTAAATTTGTAAAAAAATAAATCTTAAATTTTTATAAATTAAAAAAAATTTCAAAAATTCGTAAATTAAACAAAATATTTTTTTTTAAATTAAATTAAAAAAAAGTTTTTTTTCTAAATTTTTAAAAATTTTTTTTTCTTTTCAACTAAAAGAACTGCAATATATTACAAGAAGAGGCTTTTAAAAAGTTTTTTTTTTCTTTCTTTCTTTTTCAAAATGTTATATACTTTTATTCTTTATTATTATGAGCTGAGTAAGCATGTTTTTCTGTAGTAGAGCTGCTGCAAAGCAAACCAAACATATGTAACCCGTTGTTGTAAACGGGAAGCTACTTAAAATGCTATTAAAAGGCTCATAAAAGGATTTATGAGCATTTATGCGCTCGTTTTCTGTGATTATAATGGCTAACAGTTATATTCTATCGCTTCATTTTCAATACAGAAAATTCAGTAGTCAGTAGTCTGTCTATCTATGCGCCAAACCACTTTGTGGTTATAGCAGCTTTTCGTTCCCAATAGTGAAGAATATTTTGAAACGTTAGTAAAGAAGAACGACGAGTTCTTCTCTATATTTTTACATTTTTACTATTGTTGTTGTTATTGTTATTATGCTACTAAGAGTAGCTGAGACGATGGTTTTTTTCTTGTTTTTTTGTTAGATTCGTTCTTCTATAAAACCTTTCGTAGGAATATACGGTCAAGTGTGTTGTTTATTAAGTTAATTAAATTTAAAGTTTTAAGTAACTAGCTTTTAAGCAGAAAAGCTTGTACATATAATTCTTAAATTTTCTTGAAATTATTAATTCCTTTTTTTTAAAAACAAAAAAAAAAAAAGACTTTCTGTTCTACGTCCTTTTTGTAAATTTACTGCTTATGAGAATTTTCTCACACAACTGGTGTTCATTTTATGTGAGTTCTTTTTGTTCAATTTCTTTTTGGTTTTCTTTTCTTTTTTTTTTCTTTTTTTTTTTTTTTTGCTTTATAATTTATGTCTTTTTCACATGTCGACGTTTTTCTTAGCGGGCGCATCATTGTGGTTAAAGAGAAGAAAAATTCTAAATATTTCTTTAAAATATGTACTCAGTACAAATTGTCTCCATGTGGGACATGTTCATATATACCTTCTATACATATACATTTATATACATATATATGCATATCTTTATTTGATACCCTACAGGTTGTATTTTGTCATCATTAATGTCATTTTGGCCTACATCTTCCTTCTCATTCTATACGCGTTTCTTTTATTTATTTTCCACATAAAACTCTGGGATGTATCTGGTGATTTTATGTTATAAATTATAATTGTTTTTGTAAAAAAAAAAATAGAAATTTACAAATTACTTTCTTCTTTCTTTGCTATATAATTTAGTGAAAACGATTGCCTGTCATCCGAGAGACTGAAATGCATTAAATTTCTTATTTTGTTTGTTACAGAGAAGTCAAAGGAAACCAAAGACTCTCAGACAGTGACTTATATTTAATGAACTCTTCATTTATTTATTTTTCTATTCATCTATTAATCTCTCCATCATTCTTGTGTTCGTTTTCTCTTCGTCCTCCTCTTTCAGTCCGTTTCGTTTCTGAAATGATCAGATTTTCAAAAGTTCCCCAAATTTCGATTTCAACTTGAACTTGCTTTAAATTCGCAGACAAAAATAAGAAATAATTAAAAATAATTAAGAAAGAGAGTTTTACCCTCATTAATACTTCTAAAGATAGGAATTGAGCTCGCGCTATTAAGTCGGCTTATCTGGATTTAATCGATTTGACAACTGAAGCATTCATATTTCGAAGATTTATCAGATTTGCATTAGACGCAATTGCGACTTAACTACCGACCCAGACATAAGAGAAAGGAAGGAGACTCAATTGCTACTTAACTACCGGCCCACTCATAATTAAGAAAGAGAGTTTTACGCTCATTAAAACTTCTAAAGATAGGAACTGAGCTCGCGCTATTAAGTCGGCTTATCTGGATTCAATCGATTAGACAAATGAAGCATTCATAGTTCAAATTTCTTATGAAGATTTACCAGATTGCTTTAGAATCAATTGCCACTTAACTACCCACCCCCCCCATAAGAGAAAGGAAGACATTTTTACGTACATTAACTTTAAAAGGTAGAAATTGAGCGCGACTTTTAAGTCAGCTTATCTGGATTCAAACCTCCCCGTGCGGTAGACCGTACTTTAAACACTATCGGTCTGTGGTAACAGTTATAGTGAGTACTCGATCGTTAAAGTCTTAACAGTACTGAAACTTCTCATTCTGCAGCCCATGAAAATTTCAAAATTTTATAATCTAAGGGATCTATTCTTCAAAAATTTAATATAAATGTACCAACTGTACCAAGATTACCCGAAAGTGTAATAATTACGGAACTCGTCCACAATTAACAAAATAAGAAATAACTTTTAATATCGTTTCGGATTAGAGGGTATCTGAAATTCGTCTTAAAGCGTATACAAGTTTTTCACTTTTTTTTTATTTAATTTGTACACAACATGTTAACATATTGTTTTCAAGAAAGAATAAATTTCAATGAAAACTATATTTAAAAAAAATCTTTTCATTCCTTGGTTAGATAATTAATTGATTTATAATCAATTTAAATGAAAGTAAAATTTATGTTAAACTTATATTAGAGATGGTCAGGGTTAATTGTTTGTTGTATAATCAATATTAAGTTACCCTGTTCTTGTATTGCTATGACCTTGATAAAAAAATTGTTAAGAAGTAAGTCAAGAATAATCTTTAAAAAACCTTTTAATGCTTGACTTATTGCACGTGACTTAATTTATCGATATTTTTTCATTCTACTTTAAATAAATTAAGTCTAAGATTTTGAAATTATTTCATAGTTGAATCGTTTTATTTTTCTTATATTCTTTGTGTAAATTTTTTGTAACAAAAATCGTTAGATGACAAAAAGCAACGAAAATTAATAGTTTGTTATATTAAATGAATGCGAAAATTTTGAATGAGAAGAGATCATTTTTCGAACTTTTTTCGAACCTCTGCAAAAAAAATTAAGTTTTATATTACAATAAGATCTAATTTTTTGTTTTTTATGATACAATTTGGTTCGAAAGAGTAGTTTATCATATAAATTTATTGTATTAAGTTTAGGCCGACCAAGTCAACTTTTGGGACCATTTCTAATAAAACGTGAGTGTCGCCGAAAACACGAAAACATCAATTCGCCATCGTTTTCAACAAATTCAATTTTCACGTAATTACGCAACGAAATTAAAGCTTCTTGCCCCTAGACTACGAATTGATTTACGCTTTAAAGTCCTTAGAATTTATTACAGGCATTTAGATAAACTTTCTTAGGAAAAAGCTAAGAATTATCTTATAAATATATTTAGTATTTAATGTCCAACTCTACCTTTCCCTACATACATACCAAAGTACATAGAAGAGATTCCTTAAAAAGAAAAAATTTTGTTGATCAATTTAAAATTTTTAAGCCGACTTAAGTTTACTTGTCTGCCTATTTATCAAAGCCACGTTAGAATGCATTTAATTCCACAAAATGAGTTCGATAGACTTATTAGTGACATCCCTGCCCTGCATAGCTGTCAGTAAATTTTTCTTCTTTTTTCTGAATGTACATTTTGAGGTGATAGGTAACCAATATTAGTCCCAAGATAATTATAATATTTTTTTTCTTCTTAATTTCGATTAAATTGTAAATACGAATTTAATGTTAACCCGTTTCGTGATAACTTATCAAAATATTGAACCACAAATGTAGTGTGAAATTGAAATATTTTTGTTGAGAAGAAATAAATGAACAAAAATGATAACGAATACGGCGGAGCATTCAACCCTTTCGCAAGGGATTAACAAGTGACAAAAGAACAAAAACAAAAAAAAACTCCTGAAGGAAAACATTGATGATTCTCCTCACGAATGGCAACATTTTTAGATGCTGTCAAAATAGATATTGAACGAGCAGGAAAGAAATTAATATTTATGACCAAAACAACACAACGAACATATGAACGATGAATGAATGAAATAAAACCAATTTTTGAAATCTTTCTTCTTTTTTGTTCTTTTTTTTTTTAGAAAAAATTTCTCTGTTTCGCAAAATCATCATTAGCTTTGAGATCGTGTTAAGGTGTTTGTGGCAAACACAACAACAACAACAACAAAACTGTCAAAATGTTAAATGGAAAAATTAGAGGAAAACTAAATCTCTGTATAGATAGGAAAAGTGATTACGCTGTTGGAAATACTTGCATCTGGCAGGTTTTCATTTAAGAGGCAGGGACATAAAAGTAACGAAAAGAAGAAGAAGAAAACTCTGCCTTTTTCACTCTTAAACGATTTACTGCTCTAGTATGCTGGTCATTTCAATGGTTTTTAAAATGTTTCGTTTACACTTTGATTTTGGTGAAGAAAGAATGAGATTTTATGGTAAAAACCTTAACCACAAACACTATTCCCGCCCTTACACCAACGCTCCAAAAGTAATACATTCAACTACTAGTACTTTGACGGCGGTAGCTGAATGGAATAAAAATTTATTGATTTTTCTTAATTTGAGACAAAAGACAAAAAAGGTTCATCGTACACAGATAATACTTTCTGTCTGTCTATCTGTCTGTCTGTTCGTTTGTTTACTTAGTAACCTCCGAGCGGTGTCGTTGTGTGTCAAACAACAACTGCAAATATCGTATGAATCCTAATATTTCGTTACATATGAGGCTCATGAGTTTTATTTGATTTTTTTATGAATGAATCTGACAAATAGTCACAACATTGCTGCTATATCTGAGTGTTTACTTTGTGTGTCCTTTCTTTGTTTTTTTTTTTTTTTTGTTGTTTTTGATGATTTGGAAAGATTGTCAATAGGTATCGTTTTCGTAGTAACGTCTCTTCTCTTCTCTTCTCATCGTGACAATGAAATTTATTTCTTTTTCCTTTACAATTGCAATGTCATGCCATTCATGTATGTGTGTGTGTGTGTGTGTGAGAGAAGGAAAAGTCAAAAACTATTTGTTTTATTTTGCAATTTTTTCTTTTTCTTTTTTTTTTTCTCTTTTCATTTTCATTTATTTGATGATTAATAGTTTTGATGTCACACCAACATTTTCACACCACTTTGCCTTATGTATGCAAGCATATGACCCTGTTTGTGTGTGCGTGTGTGTAGCAATTGACTTTCTCATGCAACTGTTTTTTTTTTTTTATATGATTTGTGTTGTTTGTTCTTTAATTTGAAGGCATACCAGGGGAAGTTTTTTTTTTTTTTTTACATAAATTTTGTAAAAAGAAAAAAAAGGCGTTCGTTTTTTTTGTTTTTTTTTTTTTTACTTTGCTGCCGTTCGAAGCGTCTGTCGTCTATTAGCCTAATGCCATTTAATGCCTAATAATCTGCTAGTTTGACAATAATAATTCATATATTTCCTGTTAGGCGGGAGGGAGGGAGTAGAGAGTACATTAGCATTTATTGAAAAGACAAAAAAAACAAAAGAAATTTATATTTTTTTCATTATTTAAATTGTGGCAGAAAGTTTTTTAATTAACTTATGTGCAAGGTGGACGTAAAGCTATTAATTTATCTAAAACTCTCACATTGTGAGTTACCGATAAAATTAAGTGTTCGGACACATGACAATAAAGTTTTAAAAGTTTTGAGATTTTTTGATTTATACACGAGTCTTGTCTGAGGCTGCATCAACTATAACTATGAATTAATATTTGATTCAAATCTTGTTTTTAATTCTATTTGTTCTTAATCACTTCCTTTCACTTCTTTCAAAGAATTCTCTTATCCCTCAGTTTATCTTAGCTTTTTACTTTTATTTCAAAGATTGATTTGAACTTTTATGTTAGAATCAGTAGATTTAACTAAAAATGTAGAGGCGAAGTAGTTAAGCTTTTGCCGTCATATTCACTTCAATTCCTTCGGCTGATCAATTCGTAAAAGCTTGTCATTGAATGTCATGAAACAATGTAGTCCACAATAAGGATTGTGTAGCATGAAATATTTTACTACTATTTTTCATACGACATAACGCGACTACTTTATACGGATTAACACCAATAATCAGTCGGAGAAAAGAACATTCGAACGTCTTGTGAAAGAATTGTAATCGTGAAATGTATATCATAATGGTCCTATGACTCTATAAGGAAAGAAAATATCTGCGCACAATTTGCAAAAATTTGGCACAAAAAAAGAAGGTTATAGACCCAAAGCCTTGGCCAAAAACCTCGCTTGGAGTATGTATGTCTTGGATGCTTTGCATGGGCTTTAAGCTTCTTGTATGGCCTCTCTAGGGCTAACTACCTTTGCGTAGATTTCATTAATTGACTGGAAGGAATATTTATTGCCAACAAAAATTTGCACTCATTGTCTACAAAAATTGTTAATGAACATTAAAGGAAAGAATTAATTTTCTTTTTTTGTTTATCATTGCACGCAATTAAAATAAAAATATATTGCGCCGTATATTTTGACCATTTTGGGCGATTATCTTTTTTCTGTGTTTTCTGTGATTAAAGTAAACAAAAATGCTTATTTTTTTACATATATATATTTGTGACGTAACAAATATTAAAAATTCATCTTAGAACGATGTTGTTTCTAATCAAGTGTTTCTCTGTTAATATGAAAAATGATGTTCAGTAACAAACATACAGTGATGCTGCCTTACAGGTGTGGACAGGATGTCTTATTTACCTGCTTAGCAAATGTCATGAACGCATATTAAATAACGAAAGTATACGGTTTTCCATGTAAATACATATTTTTCTTTTACAAAATAAACATCGTAAACTTTGTTTTGCCTGCGATAACATTTTCTAGGTTAATAATATTTAAATAAAAATGTTTTTTCTTATGTTTAGAATAGTGCGCGTTATGAAAGTCAAATAACAAATAATGTTATCTGGAGAGAAATATTTATTTATTCACAGAATTTGTGATTTTACGTATTTGCACAGCAACACTAAACATTAATAGCACGCGTAAAAGAGCGATATAGAGAGATATGTTAGACTTCTATGTCCAAATATGAGTTTCTTTGCTGGAAGGAGCACGTTACTTTTAACGGTCGAACTATAGGCTGGTTATAGGCATGTGCAAGGAAGAATGAATCTCATGGTAAGCCATATAACGATTTCACTTGGCCAAACATGATCAATGTTTGTTATCAAACTAATGCCTCGATCGAGATCATTAAATTGATCATTAACTCTGGCTGTTCAAAAATTGTTTGGTCTTTGATGAAAATGATAAAAAATTCTCTCATCAAATTGTTTTGATGTTAATTTAATTCTTTGGTCGAGGAAAAAATTTCAAGTCGAAGAATTCTAATCATTGCAAAGGGTGTCTCAATCAGAGACACCCTGTATTTTTTGAGGGAATTTTTGATATTTTTATGTATTATATATTGTAAAGTAGAATGAAGTATTCCCCCGGGGCTCTGTCGACTAATCATTACACTTTTCAAGAAATTCCCTTCTTGACAAAGATGCGACATTTGGTCTCGGCCTTGAGTTAAGGCATTACTTCTGGTTTATTCGCATAAACCCCGAGATTCAGAAAATCCCAAAGGAAGAACTCTTGCATAATTTTGATGGGCAGTTGACTTCGGAATTTCGTGAGATGATTCGGTTTTGAAATCGTTGCTGCCATAAATCGATTGTTTCATGAGCGGTAAGGCAGGTGGCGTTGTCCTGCTGAAGCTGCATTTTGTCCAGATTCACGCCGTCCACTTGTGATCGCACCAAAACTCGACCATGTTTCTGTAACGAATATCGTTCACAATCACTGCAATTCCGATCTTATTTTCACGTCGCTTGATCAAAATTCGCAATAGGCCATTAGTTGCTCATTGTGGATACACTTGTTTCTCATTTCGTTATATATAACAAATGACAATTTCATTTATTTAGAAAACCATCCCGATAGAAATGAGCTTCATCGGTGAAGATGACTTTTTTCGAAAAATTCGTTTTCACTTTCTAATTGTGCAAAAGATTTCACTTCGAACAGAATAATTTAAATAAATTTCGTTTATTAGGTTAACTGATTATATCACCTGCACCTGCAGGAAACGATTTTATTAATGCTAGCCCCCTCCTCATATAAATATGATACGTTTAAGAAATTAATGAAGCTTAACTATCTATAGAGAATAACTGGCTACAAATGTTATTAAAATGACGAGACCTCGAAGATCTCGCAAAAAAGTACAAATTAAATGCAGTTAATTTTGCTTAACTAAAGAAGAAGGGAAGAAAGAATTCAAACACAACACAAACATCAAATCCCATCAGAATGTAATTGCGATTATTTAGAAAAAGGGTGGAATATACTACATACGTACATACATACAGACAAAATGGACTGAATTTTCTTTTATGAATACAAAAAAAAAAAAGACATGAGACATACAAGCAAGCTTTCGAAGTAAATGACATGACAAAATAATGAGCTAAAGCTGTTAGAAAAAAAAAAAAGAAAAAAAAGAAAAGCAAGAATAGGAAAAAGGACGCTTAGGGAAGATAACAGAGAGGAGTAGATAGATACCAAGCCAAGCAAATTATCTGATGAGGAAAAAATTACAAAAGAAAAAAAAAAGAAAAAAAAGCAAGCAAAAGGGAATAAAATCACTGTAATAATAACAAGTAATAGAAACTAAATTGTTTGGTTAGGATTTGTTAGAATATAAACGAGAAATGGAGAAGAAGGGACAAACAAAAAGAAATGAGGAAAAAAATCATCTACAAAAGCTCATTAATTTTCGCAATTGTGATAACATTTACGAGCATTCAGTGAAGTGAAGCAAAAAAATAAAAGGAATTATTGTAAACAAAATTATATCAGAGAGAGAGAGAGAGAAATCTTCTTTACCAGTTGGGGAAACCATTTTTTTATTTTCTATAAACCAGAACGTATATATATATATGTGTGTGTGTGTCTGTATGCACAAGCACATCCATGTAGATTATCAAAGTCTTTTGACTGAGCCTTACATTCTTTCCAAGTGTAGTCTTTTTTTTGTTTTTTTTTTTTTCAAGCAAACGCACTCCTCAACTGACACGAATCATTTATTAAGACAGACAGACAGACAGACAGACACATCATGGCTCAATCTTTTCTACTAGAGTGCTAGAGTACTTCTGTGTGTATCTTGTTCTCTTTTGGCCCTTGACTAAATTGACCAATCTCAGTTTATTTAACATTAACGTTAAGATAATCTCTTAACGGTAAAATCACATTATTGGAGAACTTTGGCAAGAAGACAGTGGCAATGGCAGTCGCAAGCAAACAGAAGCCACAAACTTACTTACGTTTCTCTTAATATATTTGCACACATATGTGTTGGATATATATGTGTGTTTGTGTATGTGTCATTTTGTCGACCACATGATACATGTTGTTGGACCCGTAATGACATTATAATTTATTTTTGTCCTTTTTTTTTGTTATTTTTCGTTTTAAATAAAAAGCAGAACAGAACAGTTTTATGTGATATATCGTTCGTCTCTCGTACGTTCGGATTTGTGTTGTTAGCGAGCGATTTCTTCTTGTTCTCATACTATGATTGTGAATAAAACTCATTTGTTGTCGTTGTTGTTGTTGTTTATAGGTATGGGATGGGATGGGAAATGAGCTGCAATTTGTTAAGTATTGATGCTTCTTACAGTCTGTGTGTGTGTGTGTGAGTGTGGATACAAAAAGAAGCAGAACACAGCCATTATATGGTGATTATCTGTTTTTCTCTCTGTTTCTGGTTTCTGATTAAACCAAACAAGAATATTTATGGGTTCATTGTAGCGATATGTCAACCAACAAAAATTATATCATTTGTATGTCTATTTAAGTGTCACGTTAAGCAAATGAAAATTATGTATATATATATATATATATGTGTGTGTGTGTATACATACATACATACATAACAAATGTTTTTATAAAAAAATTATTTTTCAAGCAAAAGTTCTTTCATTTAAATTTTATTATTTTAAAAGCTGCTTCACCTTTATTTTTAATTTATATACTATTGCGACACAACCATTCGCCATTTTAAGGTTATTGCAGGCACGTATTTAATGGTCATATCTCCTCGTTGCAGGTTATCCTGTGACATTTAGAAAGAGTTGCAAGTTCAACTAAAGCAATATTCGCAACTGTGTTTTGTGCTTTGTTTTGTGAAAAGAGTAGTGAGTGGGAAGTCGATGAGAGGGAGAGGAGGAGAGAGAAGATCGAGCATGGTGATTACAAGAGGTAGAGCTTGGTAAGTGGAGAAGGGAGAGCGTGGTCAAAGGAAAAGGAAAAGCGTGGTGAGAGAAAGAGGGAAAGTGTAGTGAGAGGAAGGGAGAGAGCGTTGTGAGTGGGAGAAGAAGAGCGTGGTAAGAGGGAGAAATAGAGTGTGTTTGGAAAAGACGGAAAGCTTGGTGAGAGGAAGAGTGAAAACATGGTCAGAGAAAGTGGGAGAGCGTGATCAGAGGAATAGAGGGAATGTGGTGATGGTGAGTGGAAGAGCGGGATGAGAGGAAGAGCGGGATGAGAGGAAGAGCGGGATGAGAGGAAGAGCGGGATGACAGGAAGAGACGAGGGGAGAGAGGTAGAAGGACAGGGGAGATATATCTAAGAGTTTACATTTAAAATTTTTGCATGTTTAATCAGTCCTAAGAACTTATGGAAAACCTTTTATCTCTACATTACAAACAATCATTCCCTTGTAACGCTAACCCATATGACTTAGTGACCTTGTGAAGAATAAATATTAAAAATATTAAAAAAATTTCTGAACAATAATCTCGACAATCGAAAAGCGGAATCGGCACAAGGTAACACAGGGTATTTACTACGTACTACATAGATATTAGAAGTTAAAATTGCATGAATCAAAATTCGCACGACGATCTCTTCCACCGTATTCTCCAGTTGTAGCCCTTAGCTACTATTACCTGTTTGCAAAAAGTCAAAGTGATGTTCCGGAAAAAAGATTTGATTTGAAAATATTTCCATAAAAAGGGCATCGCCTAGCATTGAATTAATTTTATTATTCTTGAGGGAGTCTGAATTTACAAACAAAGAAAATGGATTCTTCTTACTGCCAGCAATTACCATTATATAGTCCGGTGCTTAGGTGCATCGTGAGGTTAGACTTTCATAAGTAAGTGCTCACGTTAAACCACTGATAGTAATTTGCCAGGAATTAGAAAGGCGCATCACCTGTTGACCATAACACTACGTTTTCATGCAGAAATTCAAGTAAAACAAAGTAAACGTTCTAAAGTTCAGAAGTTATTTTTATTATACTCTGCTGTTCAGCATAAAAATTATTTATTTCTAAAATTTTAAATTTTGTTTGCAATTTTTTTCCGATTAAACTTGATTCAAAATATTAAGCTGAGGAAGGAAAATCCATTATTTTTCATTGACTTTTTTTTTTTTTTTTGCTTTTCGAATCCAATTTTGTGGACAAACAGTTTAAAACTATATTTTACAATAAATAAAATTATTGATCACAATTGTATGGACCAAAGAAAAATCAGCAAAAGAATTTCTTTAGTAAGAAATGTTCACTTTTTCAATGATCATGAGTCTGAAAATGTTTTATCGATACTTTACGGGATATCGATCACTGTAACCATTTACCGAAAATATAATGACTTTCTTTTCCCCTCAACTGTCAATAGTTCGTTATGGAACTAGTGTTGTAATCACAAAAAAAAAAATGGAAAACGTTTTCTTATGCATTAAAAATTTAATTTTTGACTAATATTAGCCTTTGTCTGCATGTACTTGCGTATTAATATTTTATCATGAAGCAGAGAGGGCAGCCACAAAGGGGTTGTTAAGCACAGGATAGTAAGCTTGCAAAAAACGTTAACATACACGTAAGGTCCTAGGAAAGCAAACAAATATATGTCTACATACATACATACATACATACATACATACATACACACACATATATATATAAATATATCGCACACACATACATATACGTCCACATCCATAAATATATCCATACATACATATATATAGAATGCACACATGCATATACATACGTGCTCATACATACACACATGCAGTTACATACGTGCACATACATGTATGCATACATACATATATACACACATATGTAACAAATGTCTACATAACCTTTGTTGGGGCAATTGCAAGCGATTATAGAATTTTTCCATATGATTTGCATGCGAATCCTTGTGCTAAGCACACATATTTTTGTTGGTCTTTATTTACTTTTGTTGTCGCGTTGTTTTAATGTTCACACTCTCAGGTGTTTGTTTTCCATGCAGTGCATAGCTTATGTTTATACTTTGGTCGTTCGTGTTTACATAAAAAATTTGTTGCTTCCGTTTGTATTGTACTGCTTGCTATACTATTACTGGTTGGCAGGCAGGCTGGCTGGCTGGCTGGCTGGCTGGTTTGTTGGTATTGTCTGATACGTTATTATCCTTTTGTTGATATTATTATTATTATTATTATTTGTGTTGCTCTTTTTGTTTGTGATTTTGGTTATTGGTTGAATAGTAATGGTTTTGCAACGTGTCCAACATACGTATGTTTCGTATTTCAATTATTGGTCGATTAAAGGTGAAATTGTAAACAATTTTTATGCAACAACAATTAATGATTTTTATAAATTTTTGTTGTTTTTTTTTTTTTTTGCTCTTTTTGTTGACTGACTGTTTGATTTCAATTTGTTTTTCAATTATTTTATATGAAAAACTCTTACGGATTTTTCACAATTCACATTCAAGTTCATTGTCTTTTTATTAGAATTTTATATTAAAATTAAATTTTTAATCCTTTTGTGTTGCATTTTTAATTGACACGACACAGAGAGAGAGAGAGAGAGAGAGAGAGAGAGAGAGAGCGAGAACTTAAAAAAGTACTTTTTTTTGCCAGAAGTAAAAAAAAAATCGTTAATGTTGTCGCCTTTCTTAATACCCTCAACCAAAAACATCGCTTATGTATATTACTGCGCACGCCAGGCAATAACGGGCAAAACACATGTACTGTGTGGCTCTATTAGTGCTCGACATGTTTGAATTATGTTTTCAACAGCTGTGTAGTAGCATATGTGTTACTCAATAATATCATCATCATCATTATCATCATCATTATCATCGTCATTATCATCATCATTACCATGATCGTCTACTTTATTGCCGTCATTGCCCACAATAACAGCAAAAGCAACAATAACAACAACTGCAATAAAATGGCTAAACACCAATTTAGTCGATCAACTTGTATGTGCGCGCGAGTTTCTTATTTAACGGTTGCGCCCACAGCCAGCCAGCCAGCCAGCCAGATATTTAATTGTTTTTTTGTTATTTATACTAAAAAAAAACTTTTTTTTTTAATATCGTTTAAGTGACTGCATGCTACATTGCCTTATTAATGGTAAAAATAAATATTTATATGCAAACGCACACACGTTGCTTATAAGACAGGATTAAAAAAAACTGTGAAGTGCAGAAAAAAGGCCACGAATTTTGATAAGGGCCTGCTTCAGGCGAAGTTCTTTTGTTTACCTTATTATCTTACTAAAAGTGGTTTTATTGAATCTGAGGTGCCCGAATAAAAACCTGATAGACTCGCGACGCGACTACAAACACAATAAAACATTCGTACTTAATTTTATTTACAATTTTTGAAAAATATTTCATATATTTTTTGAAATATATTTCTAGTTTGTGGGCTATTTATTGTCCATTATTATGTGTGCGGTATTCATTTTATGATTATTGTTATGTTTTGTGCATATATTATGGGTAATAAAATGCTTCGCTTTTATGATAGAATGAATGGAAAAAGCACCAAATTAATGTTTACATCATGTTAAGAAATTTTGAGAAATTAGAAGAATCTCTCATAAGTCATAATATTTTCGTATTAAAATATTTTCAAATTCTTAAAAATTAATTAAAATATTTTCAAGTTTCGTATCTCTTATAATAAATAATAAACTTATAAATGAAATTTTTTTGAAGCGAAAGCACATGTGTGTTTGTGTGTGTATGTGTTTTGGAGAGAACCGTTTACTGCTGAAAATATTACAAAACGATCAACCGATCCGCCTGTACATGTGTTTCGAACTTTTTTTTTTCAGTTCCTTTCTTGGTTATTTTTTTAAGCGTTAATATCAAATTTAGCAAATTTAAAAAAAAAAATTATTTTTGACAAGTTTTTTTCTTTTAATAGGAGGAAAAGGTCGTAGAACAACAATATTTGAGAAAATTATTAAGTGTAGACTTAAGTATTAAACATAACAACTGACAAGATAACATGAATTTAAGAGGCTCTACGACAGACATTGTAACCAGTGCAAATTTGCATCACATATTTATAGCTCGAGAATTTTGTACGAGATTTTAAAAATACTGAATTTTCGTTGTAGATGAATATTTTAGAGAAGTTTTGATAAAAAGGAAGAGGCACACTTCTATTAATATGAAAATCTCTTCGATGCTTCACTTGAAAATGTTAATTTATTTGTTTCGTTTTCTAAAGATCAATCCATAAGCCAAAGATATACATTCGAAGCGAACAATCTCAGAGAAATATTAAAAGTATCTTCGGAACGTAATCAAATATCAATGTTATTAAAACGACTAGATTAACCATCTAAATTTAATAAGCAGGGCCGAGAGGCTTAGCGTTTAGTGTTCACCTTACTTTGGTCTTAAATTTTATTTTTTTCGATTAAATAAATTTTAATAAACAACAGTATAATAATAATAATCATAATAATTATAATAATAATAAGAAAAAAAGAAAAAGAAGAAAAAAATTTTGTAATAATAATAATAATAGTAATTATAACAATAGTAATTATAATAATAGTAATAATTATTATTAGACAAGAATAATAATGATAATAAAAGATGAAGGAAAATGTTAATAATAATTATAATAATAAGAAGATTAATATTAATAATAATAATAATAAGAAGAACATAAATAATAAGAATAATGATAATAGTGAGAAGAAGAAGAATGTCAATAATAATAATAATTATAGTAATAATAATAATAATAAAAATAATAATGATAATAATAAGAAGATGGATATTAATAATAGTCGAAGAGGAACAATATTAATAATAATAATAATAATTATAATAATAATAACAAGAAGAAAAAGAAAAATAAGAGGAATTATAATAATAATAATAGTAAGAAGAAGAAGAATGTCAATAATAATAATAATTATAGTAATAATAATAATAATAAAAATAATAATGATAATAATAAGAAGATGAATATTAATAATAGTCGAAGAGGAACAATATTAATAATAATTATAATAATAATAACAAGAAGAAAAAGAAAAATAAGAGGAATTATAATAATAATAATAGTAAGAAGAAGAAGAATACCAACTTTAATAGCAATAAAAAAGCAAAGCAAAATTATGAAAAATTCTTTTAGCAATGCTTTCCAATCCAATTTTGTTATTTTAGGAGTCCTTGCAGGAAATTTTGGATGTAGAAAATTATATCAAGATTTCATAGATTGAAAATCATATATCTTAGGTTAAGTAGAATATAAAAAATCGATGGCAGTTTTTTATCGTACGTACACCAACCTCATATCGAGTTTCTCTTTACATTCACATGATCTCCTAGATAAGCAGATTTTATATAAATTTTATGAACAACAAGTAAAACTTTAAAAGTTTCGTTATTCTATTGATATTTGTAATGAGCTTTTATTTTAGCATCCCACAAGCTCAACTATCTCAATTTTGTTGTCCAAATTAAACGTTTAACTCTTAAAAAAAATCCATTTTCATTAATTCTTAGTATTCGAATTTCTTAAGATATATCTTAATAAGAATTTTATCTATTTAAAGAAGAGTAAAATTCAATGGTCTCTCTCTGTTATTATCGGAGCTTTGAATGTAAAATTGAAATAAAATGATTATTGTTCTAAAAAAAGAAACATTTTATGAAAAGTTTTTCATATATTTATAGTTAAGCGTTATATATAAAAATGATTTTACTTTTCGTTTTTTTTTCCGTTTTAACAATAAATAAAATGTCGCCTTAAACAGGCTTTCCTCCCTCGTTAGTTTGTATATTTAAAATGCAACCACATTAAATGAAAATAATCACATTAAACGAAATTGTTTATAAAGATCACTGTTTTAAGATGACAGACAACGAATTAACTAATAATTAATGAGATTATTTTCTAGCATTTATTCTGTGATCTTATATTTACCGCCCGCCTTCAGTCTATGGAAAGTAATGAACTAAAAAGAAAAACTCAAACATAATAATAGAAATTTATGAGGATACATCGCGTAAGATAAACTGATGAAATATTTAGTGACAAGTGATTTGAGTATATTTTGAATTTTTCTGCATTTTTTTATTTTTTTTATTTTTTTATTTTTTTTTTGAATTAAATGAGAAAACAGATAGAAATTAATTAATGTAGAGGAAGATTTGAAACGAAAGCCTACCTGTGCTACTTATCACACAAGGTGAATAAAAAAAAAATGGAAATTGCAACCTTGTGATTGCTTCATTTTAATAAATGTTTGTTTCAAATATGAGATTGAAAGTTAGTCCCCCAATATTTGGATCCTAATTAGTATTTATAGCTTATAATTTAGTACTTAGTTTATAGCTTACGATTTAGTGCTCAGTTATTCGCCAATTTAACAAAAAAAGAATATCTGCGCGAATTAACTTGTGACCTTATGAAGGAAACTTAAGAAAGAACCTTAGGAAGGAAGGAACCTTAAGAAGGAACGTTAGGAAAGAAAATTCGGAAAGAACCTTAGGCAGTGACCTTAGGAAGGAACGTTAAAAAGGCACATTAGGAAGGAACGTTAGGAAGGAACGATAGTAAGGAGCGTTAGGAAGGAACGATAGGAAAGAACCCTAGTAAAGAACGTTAGGAAAGAACCCTAGGAAAGAACCTCAGGAGGGAACGTTATGAAAGAGTTTTAGGAAGGAAACTTAGGACGGAACCTTAGGAAGGGACGTTGATGAAGAGAAAGGTTGTATTAATGAAAATTAATTTTTTACTACTAAAGAGTTAAAAGAATTTCTTCAATAAATTGAAGGAAAAGTAATTCAAGAGAAAACATGTCGGGCCATAGATAATCAACTTTTGCGTCGGACAACAGCTCAGAAAATAATTCAAAGCTGAATAAAAATCGGATTTGCTTTAAACGTTCAGTGAACTTTTCTTTATGATCGATCCTATGGTCAAGTATGACATTTCAAGAGCTTGTCATTAATAAGAAAAATGATAATAATATAGAAACAGATTACAGATTAATAACATAAAACAATAATAATAATAACAATAATAATAATAATAATAATAGAACACAGCAAGTGGGGTTAAAGTGTTTCCTTCCGTTTTAATCAGATTATAATCTATCAAAGAGTAAAACTTCAATACATATTGTTTTAGAGTCTATACGTACGTACGTACGTACGTACATACGTATGTTTTCGTGCATTCGATTGTACGTGTGTGTGTGCCTGTGTGTGTGTGTGTGTGTACGCCTGTGACCCTTAGACAAAGAAGCGTCAATTCAATTCCCAAAACAATTTGTTAAACAACAAACGTTAAGTCAAAAAAACAGACTGCACTTGATGCCGTTATTCCTGCTATTGCTGCTACACGGAATAGCATATCGAATTTCCTTCGCTTATACACACACGTACAATACATACAGTAAGTGGAAAAACTCCCTGTTTGTTGCATAATTGAAGTGTCAAACAGCGAAATTACTCTGAAAACCGTTTCCGAACACTTTAGTGTTCTATGACTATGTCGGCAGACGCAAGGGTAGCATCATCATCATCATCATCATCACCATCATCAGCATTATATTGAACGAGACGTCGTAGCACAATTATTACATAATAGTACTTCTTGCGTATATGCAGATGAATGAGTGTGAGTGGATTTCAAACAAAAAATTTCATGCGAGAGGGATGTTCAATTAGCTGGAACGTTTTCATTCAAAAAACAAAAGCAAAAGTAGGAAAATTTTTATATTATTCTCGGCTTTTGAAATTGTTCTACTTAATGATTACACAATGATTATGTTGGAATTCCGGAGATTGGCTGTTGTTTGCCTTTCGCTTCTTACAATTTTTTACGAAAATATGATGCATGAAAAATTTGAATTTAAATCGTTGTTTTGTTGGAGAAAGAGAGAGAGAGAGAGAGAGAGAGATAGAGCCGGTAATGTTTACATAAACGACACGTCTTTAATATTTATTTGAAAGCAAGTGTAGCGCAACTAATTGCTAACGTTAGTGTAGTGTTGGCGGAGAATTTAAATTTTTACATTGTATTACTACTTATCGTTGTGGGTTGCAAATTATGAAACAACATTTCTTCTATGTTCATCGTGACAAAACGACGCCACCGTGCATGATTTGTGTTTGTTTTACTTTCAAATTTCACGTTCACTGTTTGTAAAAACCTTTCTTCTTCTGACAAATATTCATGGGAAATGGTGACAGCTGTTTTCTTATGCTATAATAATTTATATTTTCAAAATTTGTTGACATTTATACTGTCATTGTTGTTGTAGTTCTTCCTCTTGTAACCATAATTCCATACCATAGTAATTTCGCAATAATTATAATAAACTCAAAAAGAAACTTGAAAGTTTGCCATACAAAGTCATAGATTTTAAGATCATTCTTGCCTTTGTTGTTGTCATAATTTAAGTAATAAAGATAATGCTATTGCATTATAATGTAATTATTTAGTGGTTAGTATTCCTAGAGTGTTTTTAGTTCAATTAACTTATATTTCGTGATCGGATTGGAATAATAAACATTCATTTAAGCGAAGCAAATAATGTTTTAGATGAAATTCAAAGGATGAATTGCTAGCGAGATAAGTAGCAGGAAGAGGTAATGGAGGAAAGTCCTGCCTTGTTTAATTTCACTTATATTTATAATAAAAGTTTTATTCGATTCATCAGTTGCGTCTACGCATCAGAAAATCCACTTCTACTGTTGTCTGTTTAAAGCATATATAGCTAGCGATAGCGGTTTCAAATTAGCCGCTTCCTTTCTTTTGACAAGTCTTCGGTTTATCTTTTTTTAATTTTATTAATCTCTTAAGTATATTAAAATCGACCTTAACTTGATTCCTTTCATTCCTCTTATGTAATACCCTAAAACGGCCGTTGGTAGTGTCTACGATACGCTAAAAACTGAAAATTGCACATCTATTCGCAATTCCCCAAGTGTCTTCGCATACATTATGTTAAGTACAACACACTCCATGTTATTAAAATATTTATTTATAATTAAGTACAGACAGCTATTATGAGTTTGACGTGAGTCAAAGTTTAACCTCACGAGTAAGGATGCCATTAGGGAGCCCCTTACTGGTAAGTGCTGGATGGGGAAAAGTCTACCAAAGATTCGATGAATGTTTCACACAGTGCCGCATTTCTAACGACGGACGGGGAAGAGTCTACGGAAGACTCGGTGAACGTTCCGCATAATGCTGCACTTCTAACAAAGGACGGGGAAGGGTCTATCGAAGAGTCGGTCACCGTTTCGCACGATGCTGTGTATCTTACGACGAACGGGGAAGGATCTACCAAAAACTCGGTGAACGGGGGGGCATACCGATGACCCGTTGAGCGCTAAGCACAATATTGCATTTCTAACGACGGACGAAGAAAAGTCTGCCGAAGATCCGGTGAGTGCTTCGGACAAAGCTGCATTTCTAATGATGAACGGGGAAGGGTCTGGGTAAGCGTTTCACACAAAGTTGCATCTCTATATTTAAATTAATAAATATTTAAATCCAAACTGAAAAAGTGAAAGTGTACGCTTTCTTTGCTCTGGAATATAGAGGCGGAGAAATATCTCCCTACGCCAATAAAAAACATCCAACCAAAACGGCCATCACTGAACATTTCACTTATGTACATAAAGTACTTTGAAATTTTAATAAAATTTGGTGTAATATTCTTACAAGACTTTCTTTTGTATCTCATGTTTCCCAAAATTATTGATTTTTCTTTGAATTTGATTTGGTAGTCACATCGAGTAATTGAAATTTATTATTATTTTTATAAAATACTTACTTCGCAATTTTTCCAACGGCTCATGTTTAGGTGTATGAGTGGGAACTACACTGTGATGAGGATGTTGACTATAGCCGGTTACTAAATCTTGACTGGCCCCATGATGCAAATGACTTAAGCTGCCAATTGGCATCAGACTCGATATGGCGGGAGAGATGCTAACTGATGAACTCGTATCATGAATACTGTGATGATTGTGTAAATGATCACTGCCTCCGACAGAGGCATTACTACCGCTATTCACTGTAGAACTGCCAGTGCTACCACTACTCAGTGCTGTACTTGTAGTAGTAGCACTTTCCGCTGAACCAGCTGAACCGGCCCCAGCTGCTGTTCCAGCACTAACTAAATCCTGCAGACATAATCCAGTTGATTCGGCCGACATAGCTTCTAGACCATTTAAAGCTCCTCCGCCGCCTCCTCCTCCATGCGTTGCCGATGTCGACACTATACCCAGACCGCCACCAGCAGCATTACCGCCGCTGGCGCGATCCATGCCTAAGTATGTTGGAAAAATGGTGGAGAATCCTTGGGCCACAGCCTGATGTGGCTGATGATGTGGATGCAATGTGGGCTGTTGGTGATGGGGATGGAGAGGCGGCAGATGATGGTCTCTGCCAGAGAACTTCGTCGTGACGACGTCCTTGAAGTGTTGCAATAGTGTAGTCGTCGTGATGAGGCCGGTATCGTACACTAAGGGGTTACAAAGTCAACAGCACCAATTAAACGAACTGGTACTTAATATGTATGTACGTAAGTGCGTGCGCGTATAAATGCACAAAGGACTGTAAATAGTAATTCAGAAAGAAAAAAAAAGAAGAGAAATGATAATAAGTTAGATAACGAAGTCATGAACGTACACATACGGTCTACGACGATTGTATTTCTTTCTTCAGTGTTTAATGTTTTTTTAAGATTTAAAAAAAGTGTTTTTTTTTTTTTCTTTTTTTTTATATCTTTTTATTAAATAAATTTACTTTTGATGCAATAACAAGATTAACCTCAACACCGCTAAACCTAACACTAGCACACATCCACATCCACATCCACCATATTTCAATCGTATAAATATTTGAAGTTTCTAAAGTGCTTTTAAACATACCTACATACATACAGACATACCTACCTACGTACAGAAAGCGTTGGCTGTATGATATGTAAAGCATAGTTTTATATTAATATTCATAATGTTCTTGAAAAGTGCGTTTTTTTTTGTTTCTTTACTCTTAGTCTCTGTAGACATAACAAGTCTCTAAAATGATATCAAAGATAAACGAGCTTGATTTTGATTTTATTCAAGACAACAACAGCAACTGGAGCAGAACAACGCATACGTTATCTACTTGCATAGGTGTTTATGCGTTTGCATGTGTGTGTGTGTGTTCATGTATGTATGTATGGGAAATTATTTACATTTCTGTGATATTTTATGGCTCTTTCTATATAAACGCACATACATACGCACATACATATGCGTGCATTCTGTTAATATTGCTTATCAAAGAAGAAGAAGCGAAACGCTGTTCATTTGTAACGAAATTATTATTATATTCTCAAGTTCGTCTTCTTTTTTTATTTTTTGGGACATTTTTATCCTTACAATTGATATTTTATTGAATTAGCACTCAAATGGATGTATTTCTAAAGGAATTTAACAAGAGGCTTATATTGCAAAATCACAAAAAAAATCAATTTTTAATTCTCGATAACTGTTGGTTTTCTTCTTAAAGCTACGATGTCGCCCCTAAGCGTTCATTTAGTCATCGTTTGAAAATTTTTTACATTTTGATTTCATATAATTCGTCTGCAAACAATACAATCAATCATACAAATGCATTAATGTTACTAAAATGGGATGTTAATGTATCGCTGATAATGCGGACAAAGTAAAATTTATAACTTTGCAAGTTACAAAGCGTCTTTATTTTTGAATTGATGCCAAGCGATGTGATTGAACATCATGTTTTAATTCAAGCGGTTTCCTTCTATCCTGCCATTTCGTTCTACCTGAACTCTTGCGAATAAGTAGAAATCAAACGGTGCTAAATCAGGTGAACATATCAAGCGAATAGCGATTAAAATATGACTTTCGGCGAACAGATCTTACAAAATTGTTCTGTTAAAGTTTGAATTCGGTACACACGGATTCCTTCTATCATGTACTTTCCCCTTACCTGTACTCTTGCGAATAAGTAGAAATCAAACGGCGCTAAATAAGGTGAATATATCAAGCGAATAGTGATTAAAATATGACTTTTGGTGAACAGATCCTACGCAACTGGTCTATTAAAGTCTGTACAGTTTCTTTCTATGTTGTAATTTTCTTCTACCTACACTTTTGCGAATAGGTAGAAATTACGTGCGGCGCTAACTCAAATGAACATATCAAGTGAATAACCGTTAAAACGTCACTTTTGGTGAACAGCTTTTACGAAATTGTTCTGTTAACGTCTGAGCACGACATTTTTTGACGCATTGAATATCAGTTCGATTCATATCAAAGAAGATTTTGAGTCAGGTATAGTATTTGCCCAAACTTAAAGCGCCTGCTTCACTCGTGTACTTTCCTACGGTATAAACAATTATCACCATAAACTTCTTTTATCTTAAAAAGTATTTCGATAAAAGTTTTTTCGAATTTAAAGCAGATCTTCACGTGGATTTTCTATTCAATACTAATACTTCACTTTCTATACGTTGGACTGCCATGTCCGCTTAATCAAACGATAAAGAAATGTGTACCAACCTAACACTGGGATAGTCATCGCTATTTTGCTTGTGATCTTGGAAAATTGAGATTCGCTTTCAAGCCACCGCTTAGATCTCTATGTTACTTTTTTGATTATTTAAAAGTCACATTCAATTTCATATTGAATGATCACCTGCTGAAATGTTTTTAAATCGCATAACTTAAGACTTAAAGTTGAAAATTATGAACTCTATGATTGAGTTACTTATGCAGATCAAATCTGAAAGTGATCGTTAATCACAAATAATAAACTGAAGCAACCGTAAGTGAAATTTAAAAATTGATAGATATATTATCGATAAATATATTCGATTGATAGATTTATTATCATCAATTATCTAAAGACCATAATAGCTATTGAGATTTAGATTAAAGATTCGGAAAATTATCTGAAAGCTTAAGAAAATTATATCCGTCGTCTGGCCGATACATCCGCAACCACTAAAAGGTTTAATTCATCATCCTAAGGTTTTTTAAATATCGAGCCCATCATCCACATCGATTTCTGTAATTATCAAATGCTAACTGGAGATGTTTAAAAAAATGATATAAATGACGAGGGGCATTTTGGAGATCGAAATGTATGGAACGAAATTTCTTTTAGATTATGTGAGAAAAAATTCATTACCTGAACGAAATTTCAAACATCCGGTTTCCCACCAAGCACTCCAAAGAGGTTTCCTTTATCAACTAAATACTTTCTGGTAACAGACTAATACTTTAGTTCTCTAATACATTAAGACGACGAGATTTCTAAACAAAACTATCTTAGTGTAGCTTCATCAAGACGACCGTTAGGCTGCGAACGATTCGAAAGCTTTTAGCTTTTCTTCTAATAAATTTAAAATTTGGGCTTAGTTTTCAGTATTAATTATGGATTCAGTTATCGACTTTAAATCTCTTTCGTCGTTTTATGTCGTTTCGGAACACATACCACCAACGATTCTGGCTTCGACAAATGCTTTACATTTTTCTTCGACGAAAGGGAACGAGAGCCAATATTTCAACATAGAGTTGAGAATTCAAATTTTGTATTCAAACAATCGTGAATCTCTCAAAGGTCAATACTTTTAAAATCTATACGCATTTTATTATTCTTAAACAATTACATTAATTGATTTTTTTGTAGATTCAAACTTTGACCATTTACAATGCGGGCCGCCGGTCATTTGCTTGAATAAAAGATATCTTTGAAAAGTAATTTTTTATTTTAGTGTTTAAACGCATGCTCGAATATTTTTATTAATCCATTACCTATCCATTCACTTAAAAGCAAACATTGACAAAAACTACCCTTTTTCTTTTACGCTGTACAGTGGTGTTACCCCCGGCGCTCCATCTTCTTTATATGTATATTTGCTACTTCGAATATAAAATGGCCTGAACTTCATACATTGTAAGTACAACACAAATTTCAAATTGCAATTTATTCACGATACTAGTTATGCTTGGCAAATATACAAATACTTCGGCTACCCCATAATCTAATAGATAAAAAAGCGAGTATCAAATAGACATTACTTCGGTAGATTGTATTTCAATTATGATTAAGGCAATTATGATAAAGGCGTAACACTTAGTGATCGCCCTCGCTATAACTCTCTTCCTACTTCTTTCGGTACATACCCGATTGACGAGACCATCCTTTAAGCCGAAAGAGATTCTGGACTATACCAGTAAATTTTTGTTCTGGAACCTCGAGATTAGAGATAACAGAATACTCTCTGAATAACAAGTCGTATTAAGAGAAAAAAAACGACGGCTGGCGAAATTCGCTGATAGGTTTATGCATTGAACTAGTACTGTGGAGTCCCCTTCGATGGGGATTGTTCCACAGCTTGAGAGACGTCGACTATTGTTCGCTGAAAAATATCTCTGCGCTTAGGTGCACTGTGAAGTTAGAACTTCATAAGTAGGTACTCAGATTAGACCAATGATAGCAATCTGATCATCCCCATATTAGTGAGGGTACAGCCGGATACTTGTAGGTACAGGCCACGTCAAGAAAAACATATATAAAGCAGATAGTTTTATCAAAATCTACTTCCGAAAAGAAGAAGTATTCTTGACACTGCCTAAACGACTGTAATGGAGGAATGGAATACACTAATTCTACTCACTTTATGCGCTTTTTCGGTTGTCTTAAAAGCCTACAAAATTGTTCTACATTCATGAATTAGAAAATATTCTCAAAATTTAATCGAGATATTCTCTGAACAAATGAACTACTATTTTCCTGTTTTTTATATACTATTTTGTTTTTTATTTTATAATTTTTTCTTTTATATATTTTTTTTATTTTACAATTTTTTCTTTCATATCTTTTATTTTATAATTTTTTCTTGAAATATTTTTTTTCATTTTACATTTTTTTTAATTATACTTTTTTTATTTTATATTTCTTATTTTCGAAGTTTTTCTTTTATATTTATATTATTATTTTTTTTTTAATATTTTTTATTTTTATATTATTATTTTTTTTTTAATATTTTTTATTTTTATATTCTAACTTTTTCTTTTAAATGTTTTTATATTTATTTTATTATTTTTTTTTTAATACATTTTATTTTTATTTTAAATTATATTCTTTTTATATAAAATTATTCTCCCTTAATTTTGAATTATTTTCTGTTCCCTTTCTTTTGACATCGGACTTATTACAAATTTACTAATAATTTGAGAAAACTTTCATTTTTCAAAATTTTTTAATTTTTCTGGGACACTTTTTTAGAACAATTATCTCTAATCTTCCTTAGGAATATTTTTTTACATTATATACGAAAAGAATCGATAAATGATTATAAAATTAAACTAATGTCTGCATAATGACTGCATTTTTATTATTACGATTATATTCCTTATACTGTTCTCTACAGCATCTTTATCTTGTAATTAATTTCAAAATTTTGAACTTAATTTGGTTTGTTTTGTCCCTCATCATTTTACATAGGAAACGGGTGATAATACCATTCAGTAGAGGCAAGACACTTAAACCTGCGAAACAACTTTATTATGATCGTATTTTATGACCATTTAATTAAAATGCATATTAAAAATTTTATTAGCAAACATTTTTATGATCGACGGTGTGAGATTTTTATGTCGCATGCATTTACGTGCGCGTGTGTGCGCTTTTAGAGTCAAATAGCAAAATAAACGAAAATTCTTTAGGAGGCTACAAAAATGCACTTATTTATGGCCTGTTAAAAAACACGAATTAAGCAACAACAAAAAAAAAAGAAAAATAAATAAATAAATATATCAACCAAAAAATAAAAAAAAAATAAATATTAAAATAAATATAAAATTTTTAAGTGTTTGCATATATTTAAAATAATAAAATTCCAATCCATTTGTAGCAAAAAAAAAAAAAAACAAAAACAAAAATTAAATGTTTCTCGTTCGCGACGCAACGTCTTTAATTTCGACTAATGAAACAATTTTGAAAAAGATTCGTACTTTTTATTAAATAAAATATAAATATAAATATAAACTTATGAAATCGCAAATGTTGTGATCTCCCTGTCATCACGCGAAGCTATTTATATTATAAATTAATTTTGTATGATTTATGTATGCTTTGCGGTCGATATGTCGTCGTTCAGTGTATACCAACATTTTTCTAATAAATCATCCCAATGAAATCTAGAATACAAGAAGAAAAAGAAGAAGGAAGATCTAGCTAAGCTAGAAAATTTTTGAAAATATTTTTACTTCTTCCAGAAGCGTTCTTTGAAAAAGTCTCTCGACATCATCACTGTCCAGAAACCAGAACTACACTACGCTGTACATACATAGCTGTACTTAAAAACGATTACATAACAAATGTATCTCGTGTGAAATGGGTCTTCATTAACACCCGAATTTTGAAATTCCATTAACTCGTTTATAGTCATTTCTACAGAAGTCATCCATCCATTGTGCAGTCAATTGTGAAGCGTCAATGGATTAATCGTAAATGTTTTAAAAGAATACCTATTTCATCCCTATATCTAGGTTATCTCAGTCTTAGTCCTTCAGTAGCTTTTAAAGTATTTTGAAAGTATTAAAAAATATAAACAATTTCCGACAACAATTAACAAATTACTACGATAACCATTTTGGTAATTATTGCGTTTTCACATATTTCATGAAGATTGTCGGCGCAATTTTAATTTTATTTTTATAACTACCTTGCAATATTCGTAATAAGATCATTAAAGATAAAAAAAAAAATAACACTTTACGAGTACAAAACTCTTCACTTCAAATTAACCTCCATTTTAAGGCAACGAAAACAAACAATGTCGCGATGTTTGATTTATTCGAAAGAAAGGAAAATACTATAAGACGTGTTCATCATCATCGTAATCATCACAAAATCTTCAGCTCGTATTCAGGTCATATGTACATATCTTACATCATTAATGGAAAAATTCAAATAAGAAAAAATTCTGGGCGCACAGTAATTCTGTTTAAAGGATAAGGATACTGGAAATGTAAAAAAAATAAACCTATTTTTTTTGGCTTAATAGGCACTCTCAGTCCTATAGAATATATGGTAACAAATTTATTATTTGCAAAAAAAATGTTGTCTTTAATTTTTAAGGGATTCCGTAAGCGCTCCAAAGGACTGTCTGTGTAAAATGAACCCTGCTGTGAAGCCACGGCCTAAGCTCTTGCTTATTGATTTCTACTTTCTCTAATGAGCCAACCGTCTTTAAAGTGTGCTCGTGATTGATTTAAAGCATTTTCAACAAAAATATTAAGGTTGCATCGAGGCGACCGCTAAATAGATTTGAGATTGAGAGCCTAAGCAAATTTGAGTCTGAGAACCTAAGTAGCATAAGTAAATTTGAGGCCGATAGCCCAAATAGCCTAAGTAAATTTAAAGCTGAGAGTCTAAGTAGCATAATTACATTTGAAGCTATGCGCCTAAGTAGTCTAAGTGGATTTAAAGCTGAAAGCCTAAGTAGGATAAGTAAATTTGAGGCTAAGATCCGCAAGAAACGCAAGCAAATTTACGGCTAAGCGCCTAAGTAGCCCCAATGGATTTAAGGCTGACAGACTAAGTAGCATAAGTAAATTTGAGGTTAAGTAGCCTAACTAAATTTTGAGGCTGAGAGCCTGAATAGCCGAAGTAAATTTGAGGTTGAGAGCTTAAGTAGCTTTAAGGATGAGAGCCTATATAACACAAGTATATTTAAGGCTAAGCGCCTAAGTGGCCGAAGTATTTTTTGAGACTGAAAAACTGAGTAACATAAATAAAAGTTTAAGGTTGAAAACCTAAGCAACATAAGTAGATTTGAGACCCAGAGTCTAATCTTTAGTAGAAGTAACAATGTGTGCAAAAAGCCGTCGAAGAAAGACAAAGAAAAGATATTTGAGATATTTTAGATATTTGAACTTAAGCGGGCTGTTCCCGGAATAGCAGACTAATGGAAAAAATTAAAAAACAATTTATTCTGTTGAAAAACATGCCATCATATAATATTTATTAAAATTTTAAACACATTTTCTCGAAACATGATTTTTGGAAATGGCACGCAGTATAACTCAAACAATTTTTACTTTCTTCACTTGAATTCTTTACAACAGCTTAACAACAATTAAGCTGCGCACTACAAAGCTTCCTGAGCTGTAGATGCCTCATGAGAATGTCTCATCGAAGATGTGCAGTCATTCACTTTTTATTACCGCTCAAATGATCTTGAAATTTCTAACAACAGAGAAGAGAAGTCACTCAATTTCATTCATGAATAAACGAAAAATATCAGATGAGTCGAAAATATCGATTACATATAAAAAGTACTAAGCCTAATGGTAGAAAAAGTTTTAGTTAACTACAAAGTGCCCATCCCTTGTATGAATACAACCAATATAAGAAGTTTGTTTTTTTTTTTGGATTTGAATATTTGCATGACTACCTGACATATACTTATTATTAGATTAGTAGATTTCCCGGTAAGTGTCTGATTAATGTATTATAATTACTTTGTATAGTAAGATAAATATAGTTTAAATTTTTGATTTCTAAACTTTTCAAATTCTTCGTCACTTTTAAGTGTCCGTATAAGTTTCTTTGCCTAAATTTAATCAATTGTGAACGTTCTTCAGTCACATTTCTCGGTTGACTAGATAAACATTTAGTAAGTTGTGAACGTTCTTTAATTATATATATCCCCGTTGACTAGATAAACATTTAGTTAGTTGTGAAGAATGTTCATATATTTTGGTTAAATATATCCCGGTTTTAAAGGACTTTAAAATTGATTTCATTATCCTGGTAATAGGGTCTTCATTTCTGAAGAGTAGCTTCAAAATGGTGTAACGTCTGCACACAAAATGTTTCGTTATTTATCTACTAGAAATTAATAATAATTTTGATATATTATGTGTAGCTTCGGTTACCGTCGCAAAGCAACATTTTAAGACCGTCGAAGTATTCCAGTTTTTTTCCCAATACTGTTCTCTTTTCTGCTATTAAAATAATCATAATTTTTATAAATGTGTGGCAAAGGCCTATTAATCCTTTGACAAGTTAAATTTGGCACTGATTTTAATAGAAGTAACACTTCCCGACAACAACAACGTCAAATTCGACCAAGCCAAGCTAATTGTTTAGCTGAGCAAACTTAGTATTGACTTTACTAAAAACAACTTTCTTATATCTACTGCACCCAACGCCAAATTAGACCGTCGTTCACTTGGGATGGATTTTTGTTTGGCTTGACATCTATGTAGCACTTATTATTGACTTGTTTATCTATGCATCTTCAGGTGAATTCTCGAACAGAATCCGGGAATTGAAATTCTACAAAAACCCTTTATATATATATGGTTCTAACTTTGACATCGGTTGATATAAAAAAATTAGCTTTTGATGTGTGTGTCCTTTCCTGAGCTTACTAGTACCGTTTAAATTTGCTTATCTTGGTATTCGAATTTTCATTTCTTTATACAAATTTCAAATTCAAGGAAAGTCATAATCGCCCATATATTTTTGAAAGTTATCCGAGAAATATTGGAAATTTTGAAAGAAGCGATACTACGCTAAGTTACTAACAAAAATTGTTAAGGAAAATATTAGCTGGCCGATTCAAAAACGATTTCTTGAGTTGTATTCCTATAGTGTTTTGTGACTTAATTTGAGATGAATATTGTTATTATTATTGCATCTTTCTAATCCAAAATGTCGATTTATTAATGTGTCTCACCTTTTGTCACGTTTATTTTTGTATTAAACTTTAATCCACTTTAGTAGGTTAATATGTGTTTCTAAAATTACTGCATACACATCATACGCATTAGAAAGAAAATAATTTTTTTTTTTTGATTGTTTGAAAAATTTCTATTAAAAGCTTTCTTTAAAAAGTAACCGTCGGTCACGTATTGCAGCAATAAATCACGGCCGGAGAATTCTTAATAACATAACCGAGGGTCTTTTGTTTTTCGTTTGTTTCTGTTGTTGTTGCAGTTTAATACAAATTAGGTTAATGTCAATTATTTAAACTTTTAATGAGATCTATTTTTTTTTAGAGATTTTTTAATACAATTTTGTTTCCTTTTTTTTTTCTTTTTTCCTTCTTTGCTACTGTGTGCGGATAAACGAGAATCTGTTTTAATCACACTCTGACAAAACAAATCGCTATTGATATTAGTATTTAAATGGGATTATATAGGATTTGCTGTATTATTTAATTTTCTTTTTTTTTTAGTGATTTAGTGATTTAATGTGATTTCACTTTTACGTGTTTTTCTTTTTTTTTCTTCTTCGTTTTCAAATGTTTACACTTTTATTTGCTCCACATATACGTATATATATATATATTGCATAACAATTTAGGTATGTATGCATGCGAATGTATTTTTACCTATTTATATACGTTTACGACTATGTGTGTGTGGGTTTTACAATATTTGTTACTGCGATTTGAATTAAAATCCGCGACGGCTTTAAAAGGTTTAATGAATTAATCCGGTGGATAATTAGACACGTATACACTATATAATGGTTATCAGAACGGAGAGAAAGAGTGTGTGTGACTAAGCTCGCACAGTGAATGATATGATGGTAAATAATCAACTGTTGAAGATTGACTGGCAATTGGAAGTTAAACGAGCGACGATATTTCTGCAACGAAATGATTGAGTTTCGCGCGCGTGAACACACGGGTATATGGTGGATAATAATAACAAATTCTATACAACGACAATGCTAGACGAGTATCTATAGACGAATGCCAATAAAGTAGCGGCGGAAAGCGGACATACATCTTGTATAGAGAGCAATAATAACTTCATATAGTTGCTTACTATCGAGCAACGAGTTGAAGTCAGCCATTTAAAGTGAAATTAGGGCGGTTATGGCTATACCACCCCTTTTGTTCTTTACGTTTACTCTCTTACACTAACACAAATACAGGCGGCGGCAATATGAGTTCAAAAGCACCTCACCATAACGATAATGACGACGACGCAAGGAGGTCACTTGGAAGTTTAGAATGGAAGCATTTACAGCTAGAACATATATAGATTTTCTGTCTTCTATTTCTATTTTGATATACGTACGTACGTACGATTTTATATTCTGTGGATGATATACCGTAAATTTGAAAACATTTTATTAAACGAACGAACACACAGCGAGTACTAGCGACGTTACATGTAAACGTAACAGAAATCACAACTAAACGGAGAAATGAGATTTTCCCTTTGAGATACCGGAATATTAAAACAGAACATACACATACACGTGCACATGCATATACTTCTTGCTATTTTATTGCTATCCTTTCTCTTTTTGCTCTCTCTCGTTCTCTCTCTCTCTAGCTCCCAATTTCTGAGCATTTATCATTTTCCCCTACTGATAAGAAAAATAATTTCCAAAATATATTTCTGATAAGAATAAAGAGCAAATAAGATATATAGAGAAATATAAAAAAAAGTAGCGAGTTTATCAATTATAGCTAGTAGAGGGAAAGAGAAGGAAATCGTTTTCTATATATTTATATAGAGCTTTATAAAATAACTGCAAGCAAACAAGACTTGTTTAGGGATTTACACACACACTCTCACTCTCTCTCTCTCTCTATCTCTCTGCGAAATGAAGCACGGAACGAACACAGCCACACATCAAGTACAACCCTAAAAATTCTTACTTAGCTTTAGAAATAAAAGAGAGAGAAAAGCTATACATAGCTTCGGTTGTGTTGTGTTATCTATCTCTGTTCTATTTGTATAAAACAAGTTATACTTGAGCATTTAATTGAGAGTGCATGCACATGCATGCATATATAAATGTAGCTATAAATATGTATGTTCTTATGTATATACTTCATTTCGGCCATTCTTGTGTTAAGAAAATTTTTGCTTACAGTGAACATTTATTTCCTGTTTTCTTGTTGTTTTAAAGAAAATATCACGTTTTTATTTTAATACATACACACGCACACACACAAACATATATATATTTATATATATTTCAAATTCATAAAAATTGTTTCTTTCATTATGTCTATCTATGTGTACAATTGTTTGTATGCGTATGCATGCATTACAACGGGACAAAAAAAGGGTTGTTCATGCATTAGATATTTGCTTCGTGTTTCTGACTTTGTTTGTAACTGGGTGTGTGTGCGTGTGTGTATGTGTATGCAATAATTGTGAGTGCTTTCGTGTGTTCGCTGTATATGTACAAAATTTGTGTGACTTTAATCTCTTTTGGCATTTTGGTTGCTATTTTACTGGGTGTCAAGGGCGTTTTGTTATCCCATTATTGTTATTATTATTATTACTGTTGTTGCCGTTACCGCTGCTGCTTCCATTGTGTTCCCTTATTGTATATATCTGTGTTCTATTGTTGCATATACACTAACTATAACAGATAATATGTGCACAAACAAACATACACTTACACACATACATACATACACACGCATACGCAACTATCTATAAATGCACATAAATACGTATATAAACATATGGGCTTTAGTTGTATATTTTATGTACTCAACTCCATACACTTATTGTGGAAAAAATTTTATTGCTGTTGGTAGAGCTGGTATTTCGATGCTGATGCTGATGCTGCTACTGCTGCTGCCACTGCTGCTGGTTTATCGTCATCATCATTATCTCGAGGCGTTTTTCATTTGTCTTTTCTGTTTAACAAAACAAATGTTATTCTATTTCATCCCTCTTTGTAGCCCGTGTCATCAAGCCTCCTTATACTTCATTCGTTTACCGTATTGTTTGCGCTTGAATGCGCACCAATAAATAAATAACTTTTTATTTTTGATATTCATTTATTTTTTTTTTTGTTCTTTTTATAGATAAACTGTAAATACACACACACTTATATATATATATATATATATATATATATCATTTATTTTTCGCTCCCTTCTTTCCGAAACCACCCTCCCGTGGACATTTTGATGCCACCCTCCCACCGTTTACACTTAACGAATTCTTTGCTTTATATTGTTGTTATATGCGATGCTGTCTGTCTGTCTGTTTGCAAAAATAAAATTTATTAAAATTCACAACATCACTTGATGGAGTTCATATTTCTTTTGTTTTACTGGTTTCTCTTTCCGTTTTTATTGCTTTCAAGTCGAAGACATTTATGTATGTGTGTAATGGTTCTGCATTCTTTTCAGTTCAAAGTGGATTTTCTTTTCCTACATAACGTATTTTTTATTTTCTTTATTGCTTAATATTAAATAAATTTTTTTGGTTTAAAATTTTAAATTTTTTTTTAAAAATTCATGTTCAGCTTTAGTAAAAGGGTTTTATTTTGCTTTTAAAATATAATTCAATGATTCATGGACTATTTTCTTATTTTACATAAAAATTTAAAAGAAAAAAGAAGATCACAAGTAAATCTGGATTGAATCAAGTGGATCTAAATGTAATGCAAAAATCATAATATTATATAACAATTCAGTTCAGTTCGGTCACTGGTTTCAAATTACTGATCGAAATTTCTTTATAGTGCTTAAGACCACAAAGTACATAGTAACTGTGGTGATTGCGATGATTGCTTATGTTACTAAAAGGTCTTTAGAATTTTTGGAAATTGATTTTGGGGGTTAATTTTAATGCTAGTATCTTGCTTTCTTTTTTTTTAATTTTCACAGATCCCAACTTTGCAAAGTCGAACGTTATTTAAACCGACTGAAGTCTACAAATACGGTAGAACTTAGTTTATGCTCACCTTCGTTTTACAGGGATGCCTTTAATTTGTTATTTACATCAACCACAAAACTTTCTTATGTTTTGGATGGCAGTGAAATTCTAAGTCCCTCTGTTTACTCTGCTGATCTGCTTGTATTTTTGACTCAAATTCAAAGATTAATGAACCTATTCACATGTATATTTAATTTACTTCAGTTTATCATTTCAATTCAATTTGCTTTGGATTTTAGTTCCCTTAGACATCTAAAACGATTCATGGCTTTCACTTATAAAAATAAGGGCCTTGGTTTGGGGTCTTCCCAACGAAGTCTAACCACTCAAAAGATGATTTATTTTAAGTTACTTAATATTTCCTCTAACAGATAGTATTTCTTGCAAAAGGGTTCGAATCTATTTCTAAAATAAAATGTCGATGAATTAGAAAATTTTTTGTAAATTCTAAGCTTGTAATAAAATTGGGCAACAACCCAATTACGAGAGAAAAATAACGAGACAACACCAAACTCATAACATTTCTTATATTCTCGTGCACAGTTTAACGTGTTCAGCATATGTGAATGCGAGGACGTTCTCATGAACATGTACTGATACATGTACACAGCCATCCACGTTTATGTCCAACAAATGAATATAAACCGCATGCATGTAATATCATTTTACTTGTTTGTGTCGAGCTTTTAAACCTGTACCGAAAAAAAATTATGTTTGTTCGTGTTCAATCTATGGTGTGGTACATTTTCTCACTAATGCCTAACATTGAAGTTAGGCGTATTAGTTTCTATATGTGTTATGTTATTTAAAAAATCAAGCAAGACATTATCAGATCCTTTCAAAGCCCAACGTGAACTTTATTCATAAAGCTAAGAATATCGTAGAGAATTGGCTTTTTGTACAGAAGTCTATTCCTACTCTAGAACTGTCTTCTCTAAGCAGGATCAGCTTGATCGACAAACATGCCTGTGAACACCGTTTAGCGTCAAGAAAGTTTATTAGTTCTTTGCTATAAACACTTCAGATGAAAATCAGATGAGTAGAAAACCGACATCATCTTAGTCATGTCCATACTCTCGATAAGCTTGGTCAACAGTCATCCCCATGAATCCCGTGTGAGGTGAACGAAGTTTATCAATATTCAGATGACGATGAGATCAGTAGAACAACGATTTACATTTTCTACAGAACTTTCTTCGCTCTGCGGGTAGGCTAAGCTTGATCTGCAGTCATGTCGATGATATCCCTGTGACGTGAAGGAGGTTTATTAGTCCTTTGGTATAAACACTTCAGACGAAGTAGAGCAGCGACATCGACTTAGTCGTGTCCATCTGTCTGCCTATATAGATAACTGAGATTTTGTACAGACATTTCTTCGCTCTCTAGGTACAATAAGCTTGATCCGCAGTCATGCCCATGGAACCTCTGTAGTGTGAAGGAAATCTATTAGTAGCTTCAGATGAAATAGAACAACGATGTCATGTCATAAGTCTATCAGGTCCTTCTGTCTCTCTATTGAACGGTACGTTTAACCGTAAACTTGTCTGGAAACCATCACTTCTTTTATTGGCAGATTACTTAATTAGCAAAATGAATGCTTGGACCCTTTTGCAATTAACTAAAATCTGATAAATAGAAATTTGTCATGGTAGTGTTTTTCTATTGCTTTTCTTATACTTTGTGCGTGAATATAGTAGAAAAAGTTTGTAAAACCTTAGAAAATAATGAAATGTGGGTGTTGGCTACAAAGGTTTGTAAATGAATTTCATATACTTCGTCTTCTTCAGACTTCTTACGGAAAGAATGCTTTTACGTGCAATAACTTCTTGCCTTAGTATGTAGCCATCATTAAGTTATGTCAACTGGTCTGTTAGTGATGATAAAACCAAAAAATGTACACATTAGTTACTGATGGATCGGTAATGATGGTAACAACAGCTTTACGTTCATTGCTTTACGTACAATTTTGTTCAAAAAATTTATTTAAATACCTTTCAAACGCATAAAGATCAATTCATTGTCCACATACGACCCATATGAGCCATTATTAATTAGCGTTTTCACAGATCCAGTGCAAGCCGAACGTTATATTTTTTTGTTTTATTCGTTCGGTGTATGGCTTGAGGGTGGAATGTACTCGTTTGTATTTGGTCTTTGTGTGTTGTTAACCCTTTGACTCCATTTAGTGTTCAAGTTTAGTATTTTCACTTTTTTTGTGAATGCTATTTCTGCATGTGTGCGTGAGAGAGAGATAGAAAATAACAAGTATGAGTTCGTATAGGACATAAAAAACAGTTTACAGCGTTACTTGTAATTGGTCCCAGGTACTTGCTAGGATTTGATATAAAACCCACTCAAGCACTATTTGGCGTTTCTTCCTTTTTTTTTTTGATGTAACAGTAATGGTATGTTTCTGTTTTGTTGCTTTTACTCTCATTTACAATTTCTCACCGAAATTGACGGCGTATTGCTAGTTATTGAATTTTTTTTCCGTATTATATTAAATGACCCGCACTTAGGGGACGATAAGTACACAAATATAAAACATTTTGTTAATTGGAACGAAAAATTAGTACAAGAAAGAAAGAAATATAAGGAAGTGAGGTTGATTTTTGTTAGATATGGATTTGTTGGATTTCTTTACAACAAAACATTTCCAACAACGCAACTATAACTAAGTGGTTGCCGAGTGGTTACCTTTTCAAAAAAGAAACGATCATCATTTTTTCCTTTAGAAGAAAGTCAAACTCCAAAGAAAGGGCTGTCAGTTGTCAGTGAATGAAAAGATGCAGCCTCCAAAACGCTAAATGCATCCTCTAGAATGTTAAATACGGTGCTTGCGTAGGTAAAATCAACCTGCACTTTTTCTAAAAATCAGTCATATATTCGCTTTTTTTTTAAATCGAATTTATAACCAGACAAAGTTAACCTTGAAATCAAGAGACCGACTAATGTAAGCCACAATTTTACTCTAATTTTCGTCTACCCGTCGTCCGCAAGTAAAATTACTGATAATAAGCCGAAGACTAAAATTAAAAAAAAAAAAAATTAAATTTAATAGAAATTGAATTAAAAAAAATTAAATTAAAAAAAAATTAAATAAAAAAAGCAAATAAAAAAAAATTTAATTAAAAAAATTCTAAAAAAATATTTCATATTATTATAATAAATTTCTTTATAAATCATTTTAAAAAAAATTATTTCAGTTGCGGTAGCCAAGAGTCAAGAGTTTAAAAAATATTTTTGAACTTCGGATCACATAAGAAATAGGCAAAGGCGACTATTAAATATCCTACACTACTTGGCTTGAACCTGTTCGTGTGGTTTCTTCTTGAGATACTAAGAGTCAAAACTTATTGCCATAAAGAGTCTTACTTTATATAGGCAAGGTTTTGAAAAATAGACTCATGGGATAAAAACTTACTTCAGTGAATGACAGATCACTATTCTGGACTCATTTCTATTTTCTTAATTTGATTCATAACTTACGTTATTTCTTCGCGTATCATATGGAATTCGTTTCACACGGAATTCACGGGAATAAAGTAATTCGTCCGCACATTGGACCTGTAACCGTAACATAGAAATGCAGCCCAAAATTATTTCAGTTTGTTAAGCAAACGATTGCCCCTAATCTTTCTGTGGATAAATTAAAAGAGCGGCTATGTGAAATACAGTTTCTGAGCCCTTGATTTTCGAATTCACTTCGTCTATGTTCACTTTAGAAACGTGCATCAGTTACTTACTTTATTCATGTTTATCAAAACACTTATAAAAATTGTTTCCTTGAACTAGTTTACTGTTCATCGAATTTTACAAAGTATTCACATCAGTTCATTTTAATTCGATTTGATTTAATTTCATTTCATGAATTCGAAGAAAAAATAATAATAATTCAGAAGTAAATAAATGTTTATAAAAATTTTAATTTAATTTTTTGTTACTTTTCTTTTTGTACATACAACCATTTTACCACTAAAAGTTTTGTATGTTTGTATAGATATTTGGATTTAAAAGTCAAAATGCGAAAATGAAATCGTTGCCAAAATGAAGAAAATACCGCACTTAGCTCTCTACCCAATAAAAAAAGAAAAAAATAAAAGACACAAGCATTCAAGCAAGTGAGCGTATCCAGATGGAAGAAATGCACGAACAAAAGGAATCAAACGCCAATTTCAAAATAAATGTCTTTTCAAATAATCTTCTTTTCTATAAAATAGAAAATCTGGCCTGGCTTGTTAAACGAATTTTCAATACCCTAAGCAAGACATATGCTTAAGCTATAGTATCGAAATAATTTATAGACTCATAAAGAATTGCTCTGAGTATACCTATCCTTTTTAATCTTTTAGTTTTCTTATCCTGTTTTTATTATTTATTTTTTTTTATTTATTTATTTTTTAATTTATGTTTTTTTATTTATTTATTTTTTTATTTATTCATTTTTTATTTTTTATTTATTTATTCTTTATTTAGTTTTATTTATTTTTTTTTTTTTCTTTATTTATTAACTTTATTTTTTTATTTATTTACATTTTATTTATTTATTCATTTTTTTATTTTATTTTTTTATTCTTTATTTAGTTTTATTTATTTTTTTTTTTTCTTTATTTATTAACTTTATTTTTTTATTTATTTAGTTTATTTTTTTATTTATTTATTTTATTTATTTATTTTTACTTATCTTATTCTTTGATTTCTTTGTTTTATTATTTTATTTATTTTTTATTTTTTTATTTTAACATGTTAAATAAAGAAAAATCTATAAAGTATTTTTGATAAGTGATTAGTTATAGGACACAATGCAACAATGATTAATACTGCCAATGCGATGCTTCCTCTAAAAACAAAAAAACATCTGTTACACCTAAATATAAGCAATTGATGTCATTTTTTCTTTGCAGTCTGTAGAAGCAGTTCTAGATAGTCCTTCTAACGGGTAAAGAATGCCTTATTTAATTTATATTTTGTTGTTTATTTTTTTTTCTTTTTTCGTTTGCTTCTTGAAAATCCGTTTTTCACTTATCGAGGTTGTTTATCGCTTAGTTTTCTTCCTCCTTTCATGGATCACAATTTAATAATATTTCGTAGGACTTGTACTTAAAAATAAATTAATGACAGAAAAAAAATAATCTTTCCACAACAAAGAGCTCTTTATTGGAGCTTTTTTAGTAGCGGAGAACAGGTATAGAATGAAATATCCAAACGAAACTTTTAAAATACAAAATAATAACAAATTTTATGTTCCTCGAGATGCTACCAAACTATTAAAGAAATGAACATATACCGCCTTTCGCTGTTCAAAAAAAAGTGTTTACGTATATGTATTTATGCTTATGTTTGCTTGTGAATGGATTTACCGAATCCTTTTGTGGGTTTTAAATTGGCCACCCACTCTACTCTCTCTATTCAAAAATAAAGGAAATTGGAAAAATGAACTGAATAAAAATAAAAAAAACTTTATATATAAAAAGATTGAAATTAAAAAAAGAAAAAACAATTTTATAACATTCTATAGTAATTGTGCAAAATAACTCCTTCTGGAACTTTTAATATTTTGGTATTTAATACAATATTTAGCAAATCTAAGTTCTTAAGAAGATCACACTTGCAAGTGCGTTACGATCGCTACCTACTGCTGTGGATTCTTCGCTTAATGAATGATTTGATATTTTCTAATTTCCGACACTTTTCAAGGCTCTTTTTGTGTTCCTCGGAGGCGATTTTTTAACATTTTTTTTCTTAAATTTTTTAAATTAAACACGTTTGAGAATTACGAGAAGATTTTTGAGCAATCTTTCTTCGGGCAACTTGATCCCTATGGATTTAATTGGAACTTTGGATATGTTATACATCCCGGAAGGTCCATTCTATTACCTATCTACTGGATTATTATGTACTTGGAAATTCATCAACACAGCTCCAATGTCAAAATTGCTCCTATGTTCAATACTGTTTCTATGGATAATACACGTAAAATAACAGATGTGTACGATCCATTTTCAATAACGAACCTATAGAAGACACTTTCCCTTTTCTTACGAAAAAGGCAATTCTCCCCTTGGTCTCCGCTTACAATCCTTGAGAACCTATCGTCAGGCGTCGTTAGTTAAAACTTAAACCTTCTTGGCTGATAATTGTTTCGGACGATCTCGCACATGATGCAGAACAAGGCTATAGTCCACCTCGTCTAATGGCTAGTGTGCCACTATGGCCAGCGAGATCAAGCGGAGGTGAGAATTTGGTGCATTTCCGCTACCAATGTTTTGACTAGGAAATGCATTTATCCACCACAATAATGGTCAATGAAAACATATCGAAACATTCTGCATAAATCGCGGAAGAACCAGATTATTCAAAATGAACTTTCGCAGCCTTTTATGAGAAACACTGCCGAAGACGAAGCAATTTACTTAACTTTTATATAATCACATAAAAAAAATGTTAATTATATTTAAAAGTCAATAGGTTTTGTTTTGGGAAAAACAAATATTCGTAACAGATCTTGCAAATATACTGAAAAAATACCTTATTTGTATATAGCGGTGGTTTCGCTTTAGTTGTTACCACGAGTGTATTAACTGTCGCAATATATCTTAGTAAGGAGTTTTCTGCGTTTTAAAAGTTCTCGGTGAAGTAGTAAATATTTTAAATCCTTCAAAGGCGTACTGTGAACTTGAATAGATACTTAAGAGTGAGGTGAGTGAATAGATACTTACTTATGAGTTTTTACGGCTTAGATGATCATATTAGACTAATTTTTTATTAACCGTAAATGTCGTTCTTAAAATTTTTAAAATTTTCAAAAAATTCCGAGCAATACTTAATGGTATCATATAAAGACTGAGATTAAAATATAAAAGATTTTCTATCGCCTAATATCGGACCAAATTTATTCGTTCATTTAACTCCAATGAAATTGGTTTTTATCTTTACATAGGAGGTGCATTGTTCAGCGGTATTTTATGAGCCATAATCAAATAAGCAATAGCTATACACAAATATGCAAAATGCATTTATTAAACAAGTCAACCAATAATTTCATAATAATAAATAGTGTTCTTGTAAAATATAATAATAATAAATAGATTTATATCCACAAGTGCCGAACAACTTGCGTATAGAAATCATTAAATAAAACATAACGTAAAGTAGAGACGAAAGAATTTAATAAATTTGAGAACAAATAGGAATTCTCGGACAATCTTATAAAGTATTTTAGAAATTTCTAGAAGACGAAGAAGAGCAAGAATACTATAGAATAAATTAAAAGTAGAATAAATTAAGCAGATTGAATAGCATCAACTGAAGTCTACTGATTTTAAGTTGCGTAGAAGAAAACCTTGTTTTACCGAAAAGTTTTATAAAATTTTTATTTATTAAAAAATTTGTTTAAAATATTATTTGTAATTCATTGTTCATGTTCATTAGCAAATTGAACGATTAACTTAGATATATATACAATTATAAGCTGACGGTGTTTTTGAAAGCCATAACAAATGGAAACTGATTCAAATCGGACCAAATCGGACATTATAGCGCGATTAAAATTTGTTTTCTGTAAAGGGAAACCGCATCCAATATGAAGCAAGCAAATCTCAACCGAAAGCAGATATTGTTAAAAAAAAAAAGAAAAATCCTCTATTTAGTAAATGGAAACTGAATGAAATCGAACGATATAGCACGACTGAAATTTGTTTACCATAAACGGGAACTCCATCTGATATTAGGCAAGGAAAGCAGGTATTGTTAAAGAAATAAAAACTTCGCTAAACGATGTAATGGATTCGCTTATAACCTAACCAATATCTGCAGATAAAATGCTTCGAAATTATTACAATTTTTCAGTGTTTGATTTAAGGGCATAAAATCGATCAATCTCAAATTTGGTTCGCTGAATTGATTTAGAAATAGCGCTACTAAGTTAGATTTTTTCTTTGAATATTCTAATTTTCAGAATTTCAATAAGAGGCAAAATGTAAGTGTAGACAAGAACCGGGGACAATTAAAAATTTTTGTAATTAAAATTTTTCGAAATAGAATTATAAATTTCTTTTTCCGAACGGAATTATGAAATCATATAAATTCCCATCCTTTTGGAGATTAATATAAAAACTTGATACGATCCCATCTTTTTGGAGATTATTAGTACGGAAACTTGATACATTCCCATCCTTCAGGAATCAAGTGTAAAAGCTTAATATTTTATTTAAATGCGGATAGAAGGCATGAATCCCTTAAAGGTCAGTTTATTTGATTTTTTCCAGAACATATTAAGATAAACGATGACCACCATCAGCAGAACACTAGCATCAGCGTATTTTTTTTTTCTCTATTTATGCTAAGAGGCTACATGAACATGAAATACGTATGACAAGAATACTAATTAATGAATTGTGAACAAAACGAAAACATATGAGTCATAATTAAAGAGTATCAAGACAAACAACCGTATAAATATATAAAAAAACTCCAACTACTTAACCAATCAACCAACCAAGCATGCATCCTTCGATAACAAAATAATGCTTATATACGACATATAACGTAAAGAAGAAGAATAAGAAAAAGAAGAAGAAGAATAAATCGCTGAAAAAATTGCCATGGACCACAATAATGTAGGAAAAAAAGAAAAAAAAAAGAAGAGAATAAAAGCAAGAAAGCGAATGGAAAAAAAGAAAAAAAAATGGAAAAAGCTACACAATATCGATTTAAATTAATTTTTGTTAGAGGATGCTCAAGCGAAAATCCCCCATTACCGTAAAGTACTTATAACAAAGACCCCGGTGTCATGATGTCGCATACATATGCGGCAAGGACATGCATACAACATATCTTTGAATGTTTGTACGATAGCGGACAGACAACTCTTAACCGATGAATGAATGAATGGCAACAGAAAAAAAAAACAAAAAACAAAAAAAAAGTAATAAAGAAAAAAGGACTGAACAGCAGCATAAACTAAAATTTCATAAAAAATGAAAACGAACTACGCATAAAATGTGAATATATAATAAAAGGAGAATGTGTGAAGAAAGACTTGCAAGAAGATAACGCGAACGACGAGGGGCAGAGCAAAAATGTTATTTGAAAAATATCAAGAGACCGACACGTAGTAATAAAGTAAACAAATTAAAAATGGCTTCAAGAGCCGGCGCTAAGTGGAAAAAAGAAATAAAATAAAACTGAAATTAAATAACAAAAACAAAAAAAAAACGAAATGCTTTTAAAAAGAAAATATAAAGTTATATGCCTGTGTGTGTGTGTGTGTGTTAGAAGCACACACTTATATATTTACATAACTAAACATTCAAGTCTAACAAAATGTTCCGTTTCCTTATTTCAGTTTTGCTTTCGATTAATGCGCTCTACATGGATATAAAAGTTGAGTGTGTATGTATGTATGTATGCATGTATGTATGTGTGTGTGTGTGTGTTTTGTATGTTTATGTAGTTTATAATTTTCAATATTCATACGAATCTACCACACAAACATACAAACCTTATATTCGAAATAGAATCACTGACACTCTATCTGTCAATTAAATATATTCAACCGTCCGTTCTTTCAACTTTTTCGTTACCTATTCTTACAAAATTATAGCACATACTTACCCCCATATATATATCCCGGAATATTCGATAACAAAAAAAAAAAAAATAAATAAATTAAGGAGAAACAGTAAAACAAAAAACCAAAAATGTATTCGTTACTCGTTACTTTCAAACTCCTCCCATAAATCATGCCATAATGGTTTTGTTGTGAATAGGTGTGGCTTAAAACTATGTATTCCAGTCAATCGGTATCGATAATGCGCACGATCGTACGTACATTCAAGTAACAAACTTCCCCTTCAAACTGTATGTATGTATGTATGTATGTATGTTTTGTTCATAGCATAGCACTTGTATACGCGTATGTCTATTCATTTCTTTTTTTTTTTTTTTTTTTTGTATATCAATTGCTTATGTTTTGAATTTTCTGTGTTCTCAGCTGTTTTCCACTGCATGAATTGATTCTCTCTTGTATCTCGCATCTTGTTATGGTGCGATTTACCCCTTTTTTTATGTTATATTGTATTATTATTGTTATTGCTATTATTTTTATTTATCTAACGTTTATCTTTAGTTGTCCTAAATTTTTAGTAATTATCAATCAGTAAGTGTGTATGCGTGCGTGCGTAACTATTTGTACGTAAATGTGCTTCAGAAACGTTTTTCTTTTTACACCAAATTGCAATTTGTGGCCGCAAAAGCCGCTTAAGATTTTTAATCTTTTTAGATCACTCCGTTACAAGTGTCTTATAAATTGCCCCTCCCCCTTGTCATATGCATATCCATCGTTATTATTACTTATGTGGTTTATTTAGCACGTATTAGATAATTTATATCAACAGTACAAAGTGAAAATATAGGTTAAAAACATATATAGATTTACCTTAGGTTCGCGATTACTTTTTTGGTGTTGTTATTTAATATTATTTAAATTTTAATATTATTTAAAATTAATGCAAATTTTAATTAATATAAAAAAATATTAAATCTTCAAGATTTAATACAGATATGAAATGTCTACTAATGTAGGTCATAGAGATTCTTTAGTACTAAATCAGGGTATCTATGAAGCAAAGGTCGATGGTTTTGTATCTCCAGGGAAGGAACGAGCTATACTTGATTTGCCTTACCTTAGTGACTATAATGCGTTATGTTGTCACTTACTTTATATGTTATAAATATACTTATTCAATACATTATTACTTTAGCCTCCTAAAAAATGAAGGCACGCTGATCTTAGAAATAGTCAACTCTTTTATTTTTGGTGTCGGAAAAAAATATGCATGTACCAGCAAAGAAAAAAAAAATAATTTTTCGCGTAGATTCTTCTTAATTTATTTAATTTATTATTATTACTATTGTTTGTTTTTGTTGTTTTTTATTTCTTATCTATTATGTATTATATATATATTATATATTATATATTATATATTATATATTATATATTATATATTATATATTATATATTATATATTATATATTATATATTATATATTACTTATTATTTGTTTATCATTTATTATTTTTTATTTATTTCTTATTTATTATTAATTTTTCCTTTTCTAATACAATGTCTGCCAGCTGTTCTTACAGAAAAACTAATATTGTTGTTCTTCTTTATAATCAATTGAATTCAATTTAGAGACCTAAAAACTTGCTTTATTTGCTTCTTTACTTCCAGGCCATTACTAGGAATAACAATTAAAATCATAATAAATGTATTTAAGCACCAACAATGCAATGAACTCTTTAAACATTACTATAAAAACCATAGGAGTTAAATTTTAAACTATATACAATCTTCATAACCCTCAAGCTCTAACCCGTCTTAGCAGTTTCCTCTTACCCATCCGTGTATCTGTCTCTTTTTATGTCCATTTATCTTCTGTAGTTGAGTTTATGATAAAGTTTATGAGTAAAAAGCTGCAATTTAGTCTCAGTTCGTACCCACGGATCTAATTTGAAACACATGTCGATCTCCGTAACACTCAGTAAAACAAAAAACTTTAATTTGCATGCCATGGTTGAGATTGGGCCAAGAAAGTTTGCAAAATATTTTTGAAGATATCTATAGTTTCGAAAAAAAAAATACTAAAAATAACTAATTTAAAAGAAAGAAATATCTTCAGTATGGTGGTTATATAATATTTAAGTTAGAATAAAACTTGGCATTGCTCTTCATATTGTCATCATATTAGCTCAGAAAATGTATACGAAGACTATCTGAAATCTCAGTGAAGCATAAGCGTTGCTTGGCTGTTTCAAGATAAGCTTTACTTCGGTTTAAGGAACCTTGCAGTCATCGTTATGTAGCTTAGCGGATGGAATGTAAAGAGAAGTTAACGTAAAATTATGTCAGGATAGGCCTTGCTTTAACCTAAAGAAAGATATACTCATTATTATTTGGCTGGGCGGAATATTTTATATTCTCTTTCGAAACTCTCTCTTAATCTGGAATGTTACATATTTCCTAACGATTCGTTGTTATGTATATATCACGCTATTCTCTATATGTTAGCAAATTGCTTATCAAGTAATTGAAAGAAGAAGAAGATGAAGAAAATATAGAAAATAATTGAAAAATTTTCACTCCCTTAACAACAATTTATTTTACTTTACCTAATTCTGAATTGAAAATAATGTCGAAATCATAGCACAATAAAATCATCATCAATATCTAAAAAGAAAATGTAAAAAAAAAAAACAAAAAAAAGGTTAAAAACACAACACAAAATATCTTTGTCATATAACAAGTAAATGTAAGTTATAAGACAACAAAAGTACACAACAACAACAAAAACATATTCAAAATGAAGAAGAGTTAAGAAAATTGCTTTCAATACTTGTTGTGTTGTGTTGACAATGCATGTTGGCCGGTGGCAAAAAAAAAAAAAAAAAAAAATATAAGCGATAAAAATGTATGTCTGTTGTATACAATGTATTGCAATAAAAAAGTCATAAAAGTCGTATTATTGTACAAATATTATAAATAACAGCTAACAACCGGGTTTTTGCGAACAAAGTTTACCAATTTTATGACAGAGTGCAAGTAGTGATAAGAAAGGTAGTAAGTAATACAATTTGTTATACACACATACATACATGTATACATATAAGTGTATAAAAATAATAATAAAAAAAAAGAAAAAAAAACAAACAACAAAAGCACTAACTACAGCAAGAACTAATAGAAGAAAAATAAAAAAAGAAAAAAAAAGAAGAAGAAGAAGGTAAATACTTCTATAACTGGAAGTACAAAGTGTTTATATCGAAAATTAAATACAAACAAAACAAATGAGACTTTCAAGTCACTTACCTATAATAACGACAACTGTCATCCATCACTGGCAGCAGCAAATAATAACAATAACAACAGCAGGAGCAGGAGCAACAACATCAACTTAATTGCGAACTTTTCCAAGTTTTTAGTAGTATGAGGAGAGGAAAAATATATCAGAATAAATAATATTTATCGTATATCGTATGTGGGAGTATCGTATCGTTAGTAAGTAAGTACATCTATCTGTTGTATGTTTATCTATCTGTAGCATATGATTAACTTATTTATATATATTGGTTGGATGGATACACCTAAGCATGCAAGCAGGCAGGCAGTCAAGCAGGCAGGCAAGCAAGCCTTCATGCATTTGTGTCTATTTCTCTCGTAATGTGTGTGTTATTGTTGTTGCTGTTGTTGTTCTGCTCGCTTGTATTGTATTGTATTTGCTAACTAAACTCAGTAGCTTAGTTATAAAGCCGTTTGGCTTAGCAAGTTTATAAAACTTAAGCATTTAATTGTTGCAATTGCACAAAAGTAGACGACAGACGACAGAAAAGACAAAGACACACCGAGAAGATCTCTCTCTCTGTGTATTGTTGTGCTGTAATGCTTTTGTATTAAAATTAAGCCTTAGAAACGTGTGTAAACAACGCATTTGATATACGGCAGGCAGGCAGGCAGGCAGGCAAGCATGTTCTTCTTCTTCTCTTCTTAGTCTTAAGAATCGTGAGAATTATTTTTTTTTCGAATAATTTCGAATAATAAAAATAAATAAAATAAATGTGAAAAAATAAATATTTATTATAAGAATGCTAATCGAAAGGCTTATACATGTTTGTTGCTCGGTGTAGAAATTATACAAAATTTTTTTAAATCAATTCAATTTTATTTATTTATATAACATTTATATGGCACGTGTGTGATCCGAGGGAATATCGTATGTTTCATGTTGTCATAAAACATTTTTTATTTTTTTTTTTTTTAATTTTTTCTTTTATTTTCTTTTCATTATTTATTTTTTTAAATAATACATAATAAAAATATTATTTTTCGTTATGTTATTGTCACTCACATGTAATAGCTATTGTTCGTGATGTATAGATTGCTGGTAGCAATAAGCACTCTGTGTGTGTGTGTGTGTATGTGTGTATGTATGTGTGTTGCCATTGGTGGCAATCGTGTTTGTGTTGTGATTGTTGAATTTTTTGCTTTTTCTGTTTTCATATCTTTGTGTTTTTACCGGGCTGTAAATCATTCCTGATGCTTATCTTTATGTGAAGCGCGAAAAACAAAAAAGTGTACCATCATTAAAGAAGAAATATTTAAAGTTTTTTAATATAGAAAAAAAAAAATCGCGCATTAAAGTTTATGATGTTGATTGTTTACCTTAACCTTAAATATTATGTATGGAAAGTAAAGCAAAATATTTTTTTTTATTTAGTGTTTCTTAAGCCTAACAAAAACACATTAATTTTATCAGTTTTGTTTAAAAATCATTGAAATTTAAAATATTTCAAACAAAAAACACTTTCAAAAAAAAATTTTTTTCTTTTTATATAACATCAATAAAAAAAATGTCGAGCCAGATTATTTTATCATACAGTTATATAGTTCAACACGAATGATTCGGAGTTCGTCAAGCTTAATAATAAACAAAATAATAAAATAATTAGAAAAAGGTACAAGAGACATCGGGATAAATCAACTTAATATTGATAAGATTCCAAAAAAAAAAACTGATTGTTAATATTCCCTTACAAACCCTAAATTACTTTACTTTGATTTATCACGAGATTGTAAATTACAAGTAATATTCAACTGATTTAACTTTAAAATTTAATGTCACTTACTAAGGATGTCAGTGAGAGAGTACTTCGTTTCCAATTAACCCAATTTTTTTCGACGGCTGTCTTGCATTAAGGGGGGGAATAAACGAATGTCATAAGATTTTCCGTTTTGCTACTACTGTCCAGATTGATTAGAAAAAATACGTTCAAAACTTGATTGAAAAAAAGACGTTCAATGAGTTTCAAGTGCAGGGAAATAATAGATCTTGACCAATCTTAGTTCCTGAGAAGAGCGGAAATATGGTAAATTAAGTCCATGCTATCCTTCAAAAAATGACTTCAACGAAGTTCAAGTTGAAGAATAGATCTTAACTAATATCAGTTCCTCAGAAGAGCATGTTAACCTTGAAAAAACAAGTCCAACTAGATTCAAGTCGAAGAATAGATCTTAACTAATATCAGTTACTGAGAAGAGCTAAAAAATGGTAAAACAAGTCCATGCTGATCTCGAAAAAATTGAATGAAAAAAAAACGTCCAATGAGATTCAAAAATCGTAAATCCAGTCACCTTCTATGTAATCACAAGCTAAACTTCAATATTCTCTTTATTTCTTTCTATTCGATGTCTTCTTGGGAAAGGGTGTGAGGTATACATAACGTATCGACTTTTTTTTCACCAAACTAAGAATTGTGAGCCCGTTAAACGATTATAACGAGCGTAAATTGATTTCAACGTATCTACATTTGCTGTAAAAGAAAGAAAATTTTAGACCGAACCTCGAAAACGTTGAAAAAAAAAGAAAGGTCCATACTTTACAACGTCAGATTAGCATGACTGACTTTTCCCTTTTTTATTGAGTACATGTGGAAATTTTTATCGTGTCTTTGTTAACATTTATGTGTAATGAGCAAAAAACTCAGTAAGCACAGGTGATGTTCATGTTGTATTGTATGATGTACATATATCTTCATATTTGCGACGAGAAGTATGTTAGCAACAGACTTTAAACAAACAGACGCAAGGACAGAAGGACAGAGAAACACATGAACAGACGTACAGACGGACAGACGTACCGCGCGCAGACGTACACACGGACAGACGTATACAAAAAAGTTTTTTATTTAGTTCCGCAAATTATCGGCAGGAGTGTGAGAATAGTATTTACATACAAAAATGAACTCTTTTTAGAAATTGATTTGTGCGCTTCATGATCTTATTTAAACTTAACTAACTTGAAGCATCTCAAATAAATTCAATTCAATTTGCCTGAGTCGACAATTTTTATAGAAAATTTTCTATTTATCGAAATTCTTCCTTTCAGATAATTTAACAATTTCTTACATAAGTGCAATGGTCGTGTAACTTCGTTTTGGCATCTTAGACTTCCTGAAATTATTTCCAGGATTTCGTGTTGCCCGCTATTTCTTTTTTCTTCGCGTGTTCCTGTTAAAGGATTCTTTGAATGTATTGTTTGTGTTGGTTGCTTTGCTGTCGTCCTTATATGCGCGTATTGTTTTACAATTATTTACAGTTGCGTGTAAATGTTGTGCAAAATTTATTTTCCTTGTTTATTTGTTTTTTACTTTCACTCGTTTTTTTTCATTTTAAATTAACCGATTATTTATAACTAAAATGCGTGGATGAGTTTTGTTTGATTTTTATTATTTTATTTCATATTCTCCAACGCGAGCAATGTAACATGAAACATAAATGCGGGAAAATTAAATACCGGAAGATGACAATAAAATAAAAATAATTAATAATTGACCACTAATTGTTTTTTTACTCTTTTGTAAATAATTTTTTTCATTAAAAAAACAAAAAATTAAATTGAAATGATCCTAACAAAATGGTGCGTCGGGAATTCAATGAAGTAAAACATGACGAACGGTCTCAGACCTAATCTAAGGGGAACTACACGAGATGCTCTGAAAATGCTCAAAACTATATGTATTTATAAGGAAAAAATTATAAACCGATATTTATAAGGAACACACTCTAAGGCTCACTCTAAGACACTCTCACTGTAGAACCTGTTCTAAGCGGATAAATTTCCTATTGCATGGTTGGTCAATTTTATTAAAAATTTCCTAGAAAACTTCCCAACCTTCAAAATTATTCTTACTATAGACTTATTGTCTATAATTGACCTAGTTTTCAAAAGACCGACCAATACGTTGACCCAAAAGAGACTTACCATCTATAATCGACACAGTTTTCAAAAGTTCAATCGATACGGCGATGCAAAGGAGCCTTACTGTGTATAATCGGTCCAGTTCTTTCAAATTTTTTGCTCACTTTTCAAATTGTTGACAAATTATATGCACTTTCTTAATCAAAAATTCCACAAAATATACGAACAGTCTCAGCGTAATTTTCCCATTTTTTATAATGAATTTTCGCGAATATAACTCATTCTTCTTTTGTGTCGCGCTGCCTTTTTGATAATTGGAACCATCATAAAAGACAGCTGTCAAATTTCAGACGTGCAACTTGCGTGAAAAAAATAACATTTAACCCGTGCACTCTTGTTGAGAAACCCTTTATAATATATCAACAATATATTTGGAGGAAATCGCAGATCTCTTTTCCATGCACTACCGAAGAAGAGCGTCATAAATATAATGTATATGAAAAATCATAGAGCCCATAAACTATATATATTTTATACCCTATGTATAATGAAATCCAAACACGAATATATTTACTTCGCTTTTTTAAAAAAAGTGATAGCAGAGGAGTCTTACAAACTCGCAGATAGACAATGATGAAGAATGATTCTCTTTCTTCGCGATATTTCAGCCGTTCTCTTTCCCAATCTCGTTTGCTTTTGATGGTTTACTACCGAAAAAAGCTTTAACACTCTTGTCTAAATATTTATGTATGTATGTATGCATATAGAGTAAGCAAGTGGGTTTGTTTACATGCATATCCATCTGAATCATTAATGAACAAAAATAAAGGAAAAAAAAAAATTCGACAACAACAGCCACAGATTAAGAACCTTTTAAAAGGATTAACTATTTAAACGTATTACGATATGCATTAAAACAGCAGCAGTAGCAACAATAACAATAAAAATGAAAACATGACACTTTCAATGCATCAATAAACGATGTAGCGATTTACTTCGCCTTTTAAGAAAAAGCGTCATGATGTGCAGTCTTCTGAATACTTTTTAAAATAAGTTTAGCGCATAAAACAGATTTGACGTTGAATAGTTATGAAATTTTTTCGGAACGAATATATTAATATGGAATGGAAATCCATTGTTAGTATTCCCACCTGTCGGTCTCTCTGTCATTCTCTTGCCAATATCTTGTTAATATCTTTCTATCAAATGTGCTCGAACAATGCGCTCGAAACTTCTTTCTCGTCAATCTTATTACACAACTAATTAGTTATTATTCGTTTTGGGCAATCCGTACTGCGATCTAAAATCGCTATTGTACTCAACTAATTTGTTAGTCAACATATCGTTTTCAATCTGATTTTCAATGTAATCTGAAAAGACGTACGTACGAGACTCTCACGGTAAAAACAAAAGCATGATAACTGGGATTTCTCGATTCTCTTTGTAATATTGTTTACCTTTCAATTGATGTCATCTGCTGCATTAGGGTGTGAGCGTAAGCATACACTTGTCCTTCGCATGTTTTTTTTTTCACCGGACAGCCTAACGCACAATTCCATTTCAATTTTCTGCTTTATTAAACCAACCAAAGACTAATGCTACTCTAGCCTCCTCCATCTACATACATGAGAGAGACTGGTTGGACTGGGTGGCTGGTTGGCTGGATGGCTAACTGGCTAACTGGATGACTGGCTGCCTGGCTGCCTGGCTGGTTGCAGGGAAATAAACATCAACACTGTGGTCACGTGGCTAAAGGAGGAAGCAAGTGGTTCAGACTGAAATTTTGTAACCATAAGTACGTATGCATTTGTGCTTTTCTTTCGTGGTTGGGTCACACAAGACACGTGTTATATGTCATCTTTGTCAGCGGGGTTGTGCTAATATTGTCAATACGTGTGAGTTCATAGGCGACGCGTAATATAGCAAAAGACGCGAAACGTGTGCATTCATGTGCAAATATTTTCATTTCGTTAGTTTCGCCGATGAATCAAATGCGAATACTGATGCGGTGTAGCATATAAAGCATTTGCACGCAAAGTAATGGTTGTTGTTGTTGTTGTTGTATTACGTTTTATGTCCGCTGAAATCAATTCTTTACACACACCGTTGTTCTAACCTTAGACGTAAATGCCAATACCAGCCACACACAGACACACACACACACGCGCTCTAAACACATCACCAAAACGTTAAATGCTAACGAATTTGACGTTCATCTTAACACTGGCTACCATTACCCGATATTGGTGGGTGTCATCTGTACATTTATATGTAGAAGTGTGTGTGTGTGTGTGTGTGTGTATATATGTGATATTGTTAACTGGTGGCTGCTTTCTTCCTTTTATGAATTTCGTTTTAGGTCACGTGTCGTTTAGTTTCGTTGTGTTTATCTGTCCGTCTGTCCGATCCAATCTCTTTATACTCGTATGCCTTTTTCATTTACGTTGCTAATCTATCAAAAGTGTTGACGCACATTGAAAAACTATTGTATGTATGTATATATACATAGTCGCATATGCACTTAAACGTGTCCTTCCTTCCTTCCTTCCTAAACGTTTTCTCTGATGATTGTCTTTTTAGTTGTTTTTCTTTGATTGTTTATGTAGTAATTTGGTTTAATTTTGATTTGTTGTTCTTTTCATTCTGTATGTAATACTTTTTCTTTTTATTATTTATTAAAGGAATAAATTTGACGAACTCTTTTCTTAAATATGAATAAAAACAATTTAAAATATGTTTCCATCTACATAAAAATTCGCACTCATAGGAGCAAATAATTAGCTTTCGATATATGATGAGAATGAGAATAAAAATTAAAATGAAGTTTTGTAAAAAATAGACAAATTTTTGTTTGTTGACATAGAAGCTCAGCCCCAACAACATGCTATGAGTATATCAGACAAACAACAATTTTTTTATAGTCAGTTTTTGTCAATATTTTTTGAAAGATAAAAAATCTTTATTAAAATTGAGACCAGAGATGCTACGTATTCCAGTAGAAGCTACAGGTGACATTTAAATTAAAAGTCGAAAATCGAGGTAATGACGCGATCAAGGAAGTATTATGTTAAAAAAAAATTTGCTACAGGATCTGCTGGGCAGCTCGCCTTCCATCATATTTTTTAGTCTTTCATAAATAAATTCGAGTGATAATTTTAGTTTCGTCCTATCATTCGTCCTAGCATTGTGTCCCTTAACTCTGTCTGCCAACTAATGTGCGAATATTCATAAATACATTTGTAGTTAGTGAAGAACTAAAACAAACATAGAGAAAAAATTTATCCGTCACACCTTGAATACACTACTTTGTGTTGTGACCGGTACTAATGGGTATTGATCGGCACAGCTCGGTATTGATCGACACTTATCGCTACTGATCAGTACAGCTCGGTATGGATCGGTACTGATGGCTACTGCTCGGTACTGATGGCTACTGATCGTTACAGCTCGGTACTGGTTTCTACTGATCGGCACAGCTCGGCGCTGATCGGTATCGATCGGTACTAACTAGCACAGTTCGGTACTAAACTAATAAGTAGAAGATAAAGCCAACTATAAGGGCGATGCGAAAAATGCTTCTATCGGCTGAATCACAGGCCCACACGTCACAAAAATATTGGTTTGAAATGTTACGCATCATAAGGCTCGATATGGGCAATTAAAAATCTATTGTACTTCCCCCTGCCCCTAGCCATTCAGTTTTAGGATTTTAATAAATCCCACCACCTTCCTAATGCCAAAGCATCATACTGTGTTCGACGTTACGAAATGTTTCCCAAACATTTGGTATCTGGTTCTGCAGGTTGCCTTACATTCGCATAAAATATGATAGAACGTTTCCCTTTCGCAGAACGTTGCCCTTTCACAGAATTTATAAGAATCGGTGAAGACTCGACTTATTTGCTTAATTCGTCTGTTTGTCCTTCAACAATTTCTATTATCAACGCATCGTTAAAAACTGCATTGAAAGATTAATAATTAATTGCTTTTGGTCACTATATTCTTTCGTACTGTTATATATCGTGACGAGAATCTTCTGGTAATTTCTGGCTTCTAGTAATCATACTCCTGAATTCGTCACCATGAACTTAAACAGTATTTTTGTCCAATTCTTACAATGTGCGATTAAATTGAGTAAAAAGGGTTGAGGAGATGATTTTTGACTATCAATCGATCATGAAATTCATTATTAAGGGAGATGATGCTTGGATCTACATGTATAACCCGGAAATAATTAATCAATTGAGTGAGTACCGTGCTAAAAGAGAGCAAAGATCGAAAAAAAAAAATTAAAATGAGATTAACAGTTTTCCTCGATTCCCCAATCATTTGGTCATGCACTAGGAATTTCACTCGCCGAGACGAACTGTTCACAAGGACTATAAATTAAGTGTTATATGTGTCATTCGCGTGAAGTTATTCACTAGAAGAGGCGAAGATTGCGGAAATTGCCATAAATTGCAAGACAAAGACGTGTTGTTCAAAAAAAAATCTCTTATGTCATTATGGCGCAATAATGGCGTTAAAATAACTCAAAAACGACCTTAGATATATGAAAGGATTACCCGAAACACATTCGATGACATCTTTAAGCATAACATAGGATTAAAAGAACTCTCAAGGATGCTTCAGCCAAAAAATAAAAACTTCTTTCAATAAAAGATGACGCGTCAATCAATTCTCCCTTGAAGAGGCCTTCATTTACTGGTCATTATTTCACGTTTTTTTTGTTTGCCATGCTTGCTTCCAAACATAAATAAGTAACTGATAAAAAGTCTATAAAAACTCTTAACTATTTCCGAATACTGCCTAGATGATGGTTGCTCACTCATACATACATATCGATTAAGAGCTTATAAAGCTTTACTTATAAAATGTTGGGCTGCAGTTTGTATGAAATTTAAATAAAAAGTTTCTATTTTTTATTTGTATTTTGTTCTTTTTCGTTTTTTTTCTTTTTTATCCGTCGAAGTGAAACAGTGCGTGTGATGAAAAACTTTGCAGTCATCGATTAAATCGGCATTTAAGCCTTGAAATTGCAACCCAAATGATGCACAAGTACTTTAAAAAATATACGAACCGTAACATGAAATTTCCAAATATATTTTGTGTGTGTGAAGAACAAACACGCTGGTGCGTTCAGCTGTACGCATCACAATTTCAAACAATAAATCAAGAAAAATCAGCTAAAAAAACAAAAGAATAATCGAAATTTTGTTTCCTTTAATGGTGAAGAAAAAAATAAAACATTACGGACGTAATATGTTATGTAAGCGAAAGCATTCGTTTTCATAAGTATAAAACGCATGAACAGGTCACCATATCTAGATTGTTTCTATACCAGGACACATCATTTATCTAAAGGGTAACAAAACTTAACAAAGCTTATCCGAGAAATAATAGAAGAACAATGAGTTCTCTCTGACGAAGTCACTTAAGAACCCAATGAAAGATCACGACTTAAATATACTAAGGTATTTCTAGCTTCTAATTCTTTATTAAATCATATTTTGAAATAAAAATCAGTTATCCTGCAGTAACTTCAAAGCATCCCGACCGCTTTTTTCAATTTTATTTTCCTTTTTTCAATATAATCGATAAATCACAGGATTTCCTCTTTGGGTCTGGCATGGTAATAACCGGTAAGCGCAGAATGGCAGATATTGATCTCACAAGACTTATTGAATTCAATTTTCAAAACCAGCATGCTAAATACATAGAACTGATGCGATTCGATGTATGTTCAGCCAATAGTAAACCGAAATAATATCCAAAATTTGCTTTTCTCTCTTCTGAAATTATTGCGAGCCGTATGCATAGTTCCGCGACTTTCTTTTCTTTCTTCTGAAATTGTTGACATCCACATGTAATGTTCTCCGACCATCTTTTCTCTTTTCTGAAATTCTTTTCACTTCTGAAATTGGGATCCGTATGCCTTGCACCCTGACCATCTTTTCTCTCTTCTGAAATTCTTAGGATCCATATGCAATGTTCCCCGACCATCTTTTCTTTCTGCTGAAATTGTTGTGATGCGCATGCCATGTTCCCAAACCATCTTTTCTCTCTGCTGAAATTGTTGGGATCCGTACGCATTGCTCCCCGACCATCTTTTCTCTCTTCTGAAATTCTTTTCTCTCTTCTGAAATTGTTAGGATCCGTATGCAATGTTCCCCGACCATTATTTCTCTCTGCTGAAATTGTTGAGATCCTTGTCCAATGACGTACCTCGACAATCTTTTCTGTCTTCATTCTGTTTACAAAGGATGATTCTTTAATGCATTCTTCAATGATACTAGCAAATACATTAGACAGTCTGCGTAGAATCTCTGTTATCCCCGACTTATGAACTCTTCAAAGAAATTGCTCACGAAACGGATAAACCAGTCCCGTGCTCCTCACAAGCTGCAGCTGTAGGGTGCACGCTTTGAACGAACTTATGTTTGAATATACAGTAATAACAACAACAAAAAAAGCAAAGATTTTAATATCTATTGTAATAAAATATAACCAGACACAGAGATTGGCAGGTATTACTCAATTAATTCTAATTAGGGACCCGATCAAGAGATCTCGTATGTGTTACGAAAGAAGTGATAAAAAAGTTTTGCTTTTATTCTGCAGTGGTTGTTATAAAAAATGTAAATAATGGGACAATTATTAATTAATGGGTTAAAATTAAGTTTAAACAAAATTTTTATTCATTTTTTCTCTTTTTTTATTTTTTTTTTATAAAATCTTACCATTAAGTGCATTTATTAAATGACTGCCATAAAAATAGTTTTTGAAGTTGAAATTTTTTTATCAGTTGGAAATATTTTTAATAGATTTCAACATCTCTCTATTTTAGTTGATTTTATTGTTTGTAGGAAAAAATAGTTTGTTTGAATTTTTACAACTGATATTTAAGTTTTAATCAATTAAACAATAAATCACTTTACTTACTGTTATCATTGCATGCTATTGTCTAGTGTTTAAAACATTTGAAGGGCTTTTACAATAATTTTTCTTTTTCAAATAATTTTTTGTTTTGTTTTTCATGTCGTACTTAATTCACAGTACAATTTAAAAATTAAGTTTTCCTATGATTTTTAAGTTCTCCTTTAAAGCCATTACCGAAAAACAAAAGCGAAAGAGGCTTTTAATTCCTTCCATAAGATCCTGACATATATTTCAGACATGCCAAGCTGTAAACAAATATAGTTTGGGGAAAAGGAAATCCATTATTTTCCAATTCGAAATGTTAAATAAAGTCCTGAAGTTCGTATAAGAACTAATATTTTTGATTAATGTGAGATTCTAGTCAGCATTACATTCTAGTTAACGTTAGATTCTAATTAGCGTGCGGTTCGGGTTAGCATGCGATTCTGATTAGTATCATATTCTGATTACTATGAGATTCTGGTTAATATGAAATTCTAGCTAACATGAAATTCTGGTTAGCATGAGAATTTACTTAGCATGAGCTTCTGAGTAGACTGAACAATAGTCTATTTTCGGTTTATTCATCTATTGTCGCTTATTTGAACTCTGATTCCTGGAAGTATTTAGACAACGAGATAACATTTCAGAGTTGCATTCTTATCCCAGCTGATTATAATCGATCAAATTTTGAAATGAATGATCACAAATAACTTGAAACATATGTCGGTAATACATGCTTCATGTGAACATTTACTGGATCTTTCTAAATCTCCAAGGTAAAATTAGCACCGATTAACTATTTGAAATACCACTAATTACTAAAATATTTTCAAATTTTATGTAACCACTTGAAATTCGCCCTTAAGCAAATATAGATTCACAAGCATGGTTTCTTTATTATTTTAAATCAGTTAAGAAACCTTGTAATGCATATAAATTGACACACGTCGTTAAGCAAACACTTTTATAATTACGCACTTGGTTTACTCCCACTTTATTTCGTTATTTCAATTCAATTCAAACATTAAAAAGCACACGAAGTTGCTCTTCATCCCTTCATTTGTCAATTAAAGGAACAATTTTAAGGAAATGTATTTGTAATGAAAAAAGATATAAATCTGATTAAATTATTCCTAGTTATTATAAAACAACAAATTAGGGTAAAAGTAATATTCTAACCTTGTGATTTTGAAAAACGTGGTGATCGCTTATTGTCACAAGCTTTGATCGATTGTACATGAGGTTTATCTATATATAGGTTTACAAAGGTATATGGGTAATGCAATACAAACAATAGTCTACATTTGTGTTTGTAAAAAATTAAATTATAAAATAAATTTAGCAAACTAAAAATATAAAAATAAATAAAAGAAAAAGAACAAAACATATTTCTTCGAATGTTCGCTTGAATGCGTGTGAGTGCAAACAAACTTTTTAATACAATAATCCGTTAAATAATATGAAACTTAATTAGAAAATTCATTGCATACTTCGGGGCTGTTGTATATAATCTGAATATCGAATATTGCAACACAAAGTGAACTGAATTAATTTCTCTTTCTTTTATCTGCTTATTCAGCTTTTGGCTTCTTTAGGTAAAATGTGGTTCGTCACACCGCTTCTTACGATCCGAAGACAGATATATATTGATTTTGATCTTCCCGACTGTAGTAAGATTTGTAAATAATCTTATCGATATTTTGTCGAAATTATCCCGTTGGTACATCCGCCTCCAACAAAACGATAGCTTCGCCCATAAACGCTACCCTATTTTTTCAGCAGCGAAAAATTTTCAATTTCCTTGCTTATGTTTATTTTCTGTCCTTCTGTCATTTGGGTTGCAAGTACTCATAGTCATAACTATTGAAGAAGAAGAAGCTGGACACTTATTGTATTTTCTCTGGTTGGTTATAAGTCGTGTTTAAAAACGAGAACCAGCGGAGGGCACGCTTGCGCAGCAGCTAGACCTATACAAGCGAACACGAATACAAACATATTTTTTTAATGGAATTTTTTTTTTTTTTTTTTTTTGTAATATAGCCAATTAGCATATTACAACACTATGCGTTTTAGAGCATTTTATTATGGTATACGTTCTAGAGCATTTTATAATGTTATGCATTCTAGAGTATTTTATAATGGTATGCGTTCTAGAGCATATTATAGTGTTATGCGTTCTAGAGCATCTTATAACACTATGCATTATTTGCTTTTTATGTTATAAAAATGCATTTGTCAATTTGGTTATATTCATTTTATCGTTTAGTAAATAACTACTCTCTACTTAGACTCAATCTTATTATGTGATATTCGCAACAGCAAACAAACTCGTAAGTTATTTACACACATATATGTTTACTTGAATTATCCTTGCGATTTGCATTTGTTTAAAATAAATATTAAAAATAAATTTTATGTTTTATTCGAATGTTTATAGCAGTCTAATCAATCATGTTTCGAACCGAAAAATTTCCCTAACAACAATATTGCAGGAAAATAGTAACAAATTTAGGCTCCTACGAATAATTTTACTAACAAAGTTCGCCAACAGTGGAACATATAATAATTAAAAGCAGTTTAAAATATTTTTTGGAATTTTTTAGTAAATTTTTTAAAAATATTTACAGAGTTAAAGACTTTGCATAAGCAATTTAGAGTCCATCTTAAGCATATTAATTATTAAAACAAATATAACAATTAAGAAAATAAACAATAGAAAACATAACAAATAATATAATAATAATTATATTAATAATAATTTAAATAATTTTAATAACTATTTGTAAATTAAAAAAAAAAAGAAGAAATTTCTGAATTATTTACAAACTTACAGAGAGATATGTTCTGTTAGCAAATATCTTAAGCTACTTTAGTAGATATTATGTTCACGTTTATGTAACTAAATTTAAGGCAAGATGAGTCAAACGAAGGAAAGGATAGAATGGCAACCCCTAATCTCGTTCAGTGATTTTAATACGTAAACCATCTTTAGGACGTAATATTAATTCACCCAAAAGTGTTAAATCTTCACGTCTGTCGATAGCTTCGATTTTATATTTACGCAAAACTGTCGAAATGACAGCCTTCTCCTCTAGAATGGCAAATTTTTGTCCGATACAATTGCGTGGGCCAGCACTGAAAGGTATATAAGCAAACGGATGACGGCCAATGCAATTTTCTGGTAAGAAATTATCTGGATTGAATTGCTCTGGTTTGGGAAATGTACGAGGATTACGATGCAACATATAGGTCATGATAAGAGCAGTAGTTCCAGCGGGTATTAAGTAGTCTCCTAAAACAAAAAAAAAAAAAAAACAAAAAAAATTATAAATTTTTCTATAAAATCCTAAAATAAACACAAGTTTTTTTCTGCTTTACCAATTTGCACATCCTCTTCAATATTACGTCCCATCATAGGTACAGAAGGAAACAAACGTAAAGCATCTTTAATGCAACATTCCAAATAACGCATATCAAGAAGATTTTTCATGGTAGCTGGACTATCGCGATCATCACCGAATATTGATTCTAATTCTTCTACTACACGTTCTTGATATTCCGGGTGGCAACCCAATAAAAATAAAGTCCATGATATGGCAGCTGAAGTGGTGTCATGACCTTCAAACATAAATGTATCGACTTCCTCCCGTATATCATCATTTGATAGTTTAGCTCCATCTTTAGAGTATTGTATTAACAAATCCAGAAAAGCTAAACGTTTCTTTTTGCCAAATTCATCGTAAACGTCTGTTACATTATTGTTGATCGTATTATCAGATAATTCTGCTTTACGTTCTCGTATCACTTTATTGGAGAAACCATGTAATGTATTGATATAATTGCGATGTCGTTTAAAATCTCTAGTAAGACGGAATATGGTATCAAAGTGTAACCACAATTTTGCCTGGCGACTTTGTATAATTTCACCAATACTGCAGAAAAGTAAAAGAAAAGAAGCGTAAAATATTACACATTTATCTCTATGATGTAATAATAACGATAATAATAATAATAATAATAGGAAATAAATTTTCAATTTCGGGCGAAAATTGAACCAAAAGGATGCTTATGTGTTTGTTAAACACTCAATTGCTCAGTTTATCAGTTTATTTAGTTTATTTTCTTTATTTGAAGCTACAATAATCATTTTGACATGTTAATCTTACTAATTTTTCACACGAACGACACCAAACCTCAAATTCAATCTTCTCCTGTCAGTCAATTAAATGTGTATACGAATATGTCATCTTACTGTCAACCTAATGATAGATATCATAATTTTAAGTGTCTGCGCCTGTGTGATAGCTTTCATAGAAATTTGAGCTAAATTACGGAAACAGCGTTAACTTTACTTTCTCAAATAGAAAACGAACAACATTTTTTCTTATGCATTTTATATTAAATGATCTAAAAAATATTGAGCTTTTAAGTAGAAGAAATTTTTATTTGCATGATCATAATATTTTTTATATTCTACATATATTTTACATATTTTACATATATTCTACATATATTCTACATATATTCTACCTATAGTCTACATATATTCTACACTTACCCATAAATAGCCTTAACATACTCAGATTCACTATTGCTTTGAGCACAAATACTTCGTCCCATAGCAGTTTCTAAGCAATAAAAGAAGATTACATATCAATAAAAAAAAAAGCTTGTTCGACTTTTTAGGCCTATTGAACTATTTCAACACTATATAGATTTACCACAAACAATATCCAAAGTACATAAAGTCACATAAGGAAATATATTGAAAGCTTCTGAACCGACTTCATGCTCCAATTTACGAGTTAATATAAGACTTTGCTCATTAAAAACATCAATGAAATCATCCAGAATTTTAAAATGAAAAGCAGGTGTTAAAATCTGCAATAAAAAAGAGTGTAAAAATTTTTATAACTTAATTTAATTAATCGTAAGTAATTATTATATTTAATGTAGATTATTTTCTTAGACTCATTATTAAGATTCTTATCATATAAGTGGCTTAAGAAAATATAAAAAAAAATGTATAAAACATTCAGAAACAGCTCTAGAAACTGACCTTTCTTCTGGAATGCCATTTTCGGCCAAAACTGGTTAACAGTCCTGTACCTAACCAAGGCTGCAAATAATCATAATCACGACTTTTATCGATAAATTTCTGACTGTTCAGTACGGGCTGCAAAAAAAATTTATTAATACCTCGCAGTTGCTTTAAATATCTCTATTCACGCATTTACCTCAACAGTTTCGGGATCAAATAACAAAACATAAGGCGATGTACCCTTCCAAACTTTATTAATTCCAAAGCGATTTCCCCATAAACGTTGCGAGCCAGTAATACGTGCAAACAGTTCTAAAAGTAAGAAAATGTAATAAAAAAAAATATTACAAAAATTAAAAAAAAATAAATGAGACCTTATAGACGGGCGAGACCGACTTTTAAATACCCTACACCAGTTCACTTAATACTATCGTTCACCTATTTTCGTCATAAAATATCAAAAATTAGTTCTTGTTGGCATAAAAAACGTACTTTTCAGGAGAATTCTGGGAAGTCATCTGAAAAATAGACTTATGTTGTCTGACCTTAACATATTATTTCATTATAAAATACTATCAATTACATATGGCTTGCCATAGAAAAAATTATTTTTTGTAAAAACATTTATAAGAGAGAAGTAAAAAAATGACCCCGCATCCCATCCAAAGTGCTATGTAAGACAAGCAAGAAAATTTATATTCGGTTGCGCCGAATATTTTATACCCACCACCTTTATCTTAAAAAAAGAGATAAAAACTGAATTTTAATAGATGGTCGTGGCAGATTTTTTCCATTTTTAAGAAATGCTGCGGAAGTTTTTAATGATCACTGAGCGAAACATCCGGAAAACTAACGCGTTTCATGGCTTATTTGATATTGTAGTTGTTTTTAAATCGTAGGTGTGGCCTGTGATCGATTTTTCCCGTTTTCAATAGCAACGTATGTGAGGGAACTTCCAATGTATCTCTCAATTTTGTAGCCGATATCTACGTTTTTCCGGCCAGGAGAATTTTTTACCACAGACATTAAATAGACGGACAGAGGGACATGCTTAAATCGATTGTAAATTTGATGCTGATCATGATTATATATATACTTTGTGGGGTCTCTGAAGTTTCCTTCTAGGAGTTACAAACCAAATGACCTTTGGTAGTGGGTATACAAGGAGAAAAAAAGTAAATTTAGTCTATTAGTAGTGAGTAAAACAGCCAGGAAATAGAGGTACTTTCAACCTATTTTATACCATAGGCTTAACCTGTGACCGATTTAGCCCAATTTCAATACCAAAGTATGTGAAAGATCTTTAAATATTTTTTTCAAATTTCATTCAGATGTCTTTACCATTGCGACCAAGAAAATGGTTACGGCAAACGTTACACAGGTTAGCAGACGGACGGATGAATACGTCTATGTGAACTCCCAATTTCATATTGATCAATGTGATTTCTACAGCATTTTTCTTAATGTTCCAAAAATTAAATCCCAATGCCCTATTATATCGAGTGGATGTGGCCGATCCTTTCCATTTTTGCACCGCGATTAGGAGATAGTTAGTGCAATAATTGTGGGATCTCTTTGCTTTGCTTTATGAGTAATGAGCAAAAAATCCGAATTTTTTTGGTTTCGAAAACAGAGCTGTTCTCAGTCTACGTTGTACCGTGGACCTGTTCTTTGATTGATTTGGCCCATTTTCAATACCAACCTGCTTAGAAGAACTTCCAATATTTTTGGCCAAATTTGAAGTCGATGTCTTAATTTTTGCGACCAGGAGAATGTTAGTCACAGACGGACGGACGGTCGATCAGATGAACAAACGAACACACTAAATTTGATGCTGAGCAAGAATATATATACATTGTGGGGTCTCTGAAGTTTCCTTCTCACCTTCCGTGGTGGATGAAAAAAAAACAACTTGTTGAAGATGATAGCTCAAGTAAACATCGCAAGCTTTTTTTTAAGGCTTATATACTCATATAATTATGTTATTGTTTTTTTTTTTTACTATATTTCATAACCTTCTTGTTTTTGGACCACAAACATTATCCAAACATTAAATGACATTTTTGACAGATACATGTACATACACATAATTTTCTAGTTGCCTCTAGCAAGCATTTGAAAATAATTCACATCAAACCTTGAAACTCTTGCTTGAAGTCTAATTCCTATATAAAACTCATAGAGAGAGACATGCGTATTAAAATGAATTAAATAATTAGGGAAATTGTTTGCAATCATAAGAAGTATTTCAACACTTCATTCACCTCACATAAACTTCATCAGATTCGTTGAAAGCAACAATGAAGTAAACAGATAAATTAAATCGTTTACCTGCCATAAATCGAAAGACTAAGTACGCGTATGTAATGTTACGCATTAAAATTTATCCTAAAAATAATTTATTATTCGTTATATAATATTTTTCAATACTAAATGAATTTTATTTATATTTTTTATTTTTATTTTATTTTTTTTTTTTTTTGCAATTTTTCAACGAAATAACTACGAGGTGTTTACATAAATTAAATCATAACTCCGTAATTTATTTGGTTTCTAATCTTCATTGATTTTATTTGTTCATTTTTATATGTTTATATAAACACCATACATATGTAAATAACTTAAAAGACGGAAATAATTTCGCATAAATGAAAAATTAATTCTTTGTTTTTAACTGCGTCAAATTAATAAATTAATGTCGAAGGGTTTTTTAAAATCAATTCATTTTGTGTTTAGAAGGCAGGCATGTATTTAAGTAGGTAAATAATTTACATCATAAGGTATTTAGAGGTCTATCAGCAAAAGTAAGACTTAATCAAAAATAAAAACATGAGTCGACACCATTCTTTTCTAATTAAGTGGATTGTAACTACTAATACACTGAATACTTCCTCTTATAGTAAATTATCGTATCATATATCCAGATTTTTACACGTGATCTTGAGCAATTATAAGCGGAGAACAGATAACTGGACAGCAGATATTTAGGCCGAAAGTAATCGCACCAACACAGTAAACGGAAAAATAAACAGACAGATGGACAGAAAGAGTCTTAAGAAAAATAAATACATAGATAATCGCACAGATGGATCGATCAAAATTTTCTTAATGACAAAGACAGATGGATATACATACGGAAGATGATCGACAATCGAACTGACGAACAGACTGAAGGATTTCTGAATTGAGGAGAAGATAGTTCGATGAACGGTTTGTTAGACGAATACGCGATATGCGTCACACGGATAAAAAATGAGCTGCCAGGAAGATAGATTATCATTTAGAGAAATTGATATACAAATGAGCCAAAAATTGGATGCACCAACAGACAATCTTTCAAATGAACTTTTAAAGTCGCTCTGAAAAAGAAACTTTCAGAATACAACGACTGAAATTGCAAATTTTTTCTGCTTCTAATAAGCATCTGATCTGAACTATGTTCGAATGAACATTTAGCCCTGCAATATCAAGATCGCTTTATAGTAGTTCCTTTAATATACCGATAAAACATATAATATGGGCTGAATTCAAAAGCGGTAAGAATCTAATGAAAATCAAAAGTTGACTGATATCTAAGAGAGAAGTATGTAACAGAAACCTCTCTCAGAATGTATGTCTTCACAATAAGGCAATACGATCAAGCCTATCTACATTTCCGTTCTATTTTATTGAAAAGTTCGAAGTGAGATAAGCAGCTGTAAAAGGCTAAAATTTGGTACTGGTTCGATGTAAGAAAAGGAGCTGTAGAAGACTAAAATTTGATATAAGTTTGATGTAAGAAAAATATCTGTAGAGGACTAAAGCTTGGTATTGGTTGGATGTAAGAAAAGTAATTGTATAAGTCTAAAATGTGGCAGTAGTTCGATGTAAAAAAAATACCTCTAGAGGACTTAAACTCGGTAGTGGTTCGAAGTAAAACCAGCAGCTATAGAAGACTAAAACTTGACAGTAGTTCGATGTAAGAAAAATACGTGTAGAGAACTAAAATTTGGTGTTGGTTCGATGTAAGAAAAGTAACTGTATGAGTCTAAAAATTGACAATCGTTCGATGTAAGAAAAAAAAGGTGTAGAAGACTAAAACTTGGCATTAGTTCGAAGTAAGAAAAAGAAGATTAAACTTGCTAAACACGCATCAGGGTTAAATCATTAAAATGTCCTCTGCAAATATTGATCTAAAATGTAATTTAATTACAAGGATCATGTGAATGATTAATGCAGAAACAGTCACAATTGACAGAGAGAACCGGAACTTAGTCACACAAAACGGATATACTTTCCCCCCATGTTGTTGTCGTATTTTATATAATAACGCTTTCAGTGAACTTAGTGAAAACTGTTACAATGGAAAAATACGGAAAAATCTTATTAGACTTAGCAAAGTCTCGTTTCCAATGCAACAAATATTTTCAAGTAAATGTCATTAGGCCAACAACGAATTCTGAGAATCACTTTTGTTGTTAATAAAAACGTTGCTGCCATCAAACAGAGTCCAATTTATAGAACGATCGTCAGTAGCACTAAAAAGTGAAAAGTTTATTGAACTCGCTTAACTAACTAAACAAATAATTGATATATACTTCTTCTTCTTCTTCTTCTTCTTGTTTGTAAGACTTCGTAAGAACAAGACTGGCATTCTTCCGAATAAAGTAACAAACCATTAGTTCGTTGCAAAACTAGTTTTGATATATTATTTGAAATAATTCTATCAGACGCGATAAATTCTACCGCAAAATAGCAAACATTTCAGAATAAATTACATCGTAATGTATCTTTCAAATCAAATAAAATTTCCACTAAAGTCCATCGCTTTTTTTATTCCTTTTTTTCATATGTTCAGTTATTTACCTTCATGCTTACAGTCATTTAGCATAATAACGGTGAGACTTATATTTATATAAATTCAAGTATCACGAAATCTACAAAAGTCATCTATCACTTGCGGCATGCATACACGCGAATACATTTATATATATATAAATATACATATATACGTATATATATACGTCTGCATCAGGTTTATGTTTATTTAATTTTATTTCAAATGTTCTGTTCTCGATTAGCGTTAGACCGAAAATGTTAAATGTTGATTTTTGGCTTTTAGATTGTTTCTGCATTTCTCATACGTTTCTAACAACAACCAATCTGAAGGTCATCAAGTGTCTAACCAAAAACGCAATTTCAAGTAGATTTTAGGTAAAATTTCAAAAAAAGAAAAAAAAAGATTATTTAAAAAATTTCAGCGTCCAAAAAAGCACCTTGAAGCACAGTTATTTAAGAAATAATTTCATTTAAAAAAATAAACAACAACAAAAATTAAAATAATAAAAAAAAGTAGAGGCATTAGATATTAGAAGACGGCCATTGTACACAAAAAGAAAAAGATAGAAACATATTATGAGAAGGATAGAATACACGAAAAAAAATCTAAAATTAGAAGACGGACAGACTATATACGAAAAATATTGGAGGCACATTGATAGACGGACAGATTATACGCAAAAAAAAGAAATGGAAACCTATAAGAAGACGGACAGATTATACAAAAAAAATGTAAGACGGGGAGATCACCTAAAAACAAAATGGAAGACGAACAGATTATACAAAAAATATATGAAAACGTATTGGAAGACCAACAGATTATCCAAAAAAAATTTAGAACCGTGAAATTATACATAAAAAAAAGTGGAAGACGGACAGATTATACAAAAAAAAAAAGGAAGACAGGGAGATTATACAAAAACAAAATGGAAAACGGACAGATTATACAAAAAATATATGAAAACATATTGGAAGACCAACAGATTATGCAAAAAAATGGAGGACGGAGAGATTATACAAAAAAAAAAGTGGAAAACGGACAGATTATGCAAAAAAAAATTTTTATATAAATAAAAATAAATTTTGTAAATCGTACATCTAAAGTAAACACATTCGAGAATATATAATATAAGTTATAGAGACACTTCCACACATACACGCGCGCGCGCACTTTGGAGATTGAAACGAGGTTTCTTTCAGAAAGGAACCAAATTTTAGATTGAATTCTGCTTTTTTTTTCGTAACAAAATTTCTTTAAAACTCGAATAGACTTAAACACTGAACTCATTAAATTGATCTACAATCTTTAGTTGTTTAAGGTATCTCGGCTACTTTAGAAACCGTCTTCATACCCGAAATTGAAAACTCGAAAAAACACAATCAAATAAATGCTTGAAGCATAATTATGAAAAAGATGGAAATTCTCATTATTGTGTAAATATTAATGCAACAACGATTATTTGAAATAAAAATTAGGCTTAAATCACATCGACACATTCACACATACACACATTGAATGGGGAAAACAATGAATGAAATGATGGGCAGCGATTAATCTTCAATTGGATTTTAACGATCAATCATCTTTTGACATTGACTATATACATGTGTAAATGGGTGTGTGTGTGTATTTTTGTTTATTTGTGTAAGCTTATAATTGTTGTTATTTTTTAGCTAAATTTTTCTAATTTTATTTTGATTTTAACTATTTTTGCTTCTTAAAGAGCTAATTATCCATTTGATTTTGTTCTTATAAATCCATGGCCGTAGAGTCTTTTTTTTTGTTTTTTTTTTTTTTGTTTTGTTGATTCAAACAAACTGTGTGTGTGAGTTAGTTTGGAGTTAGTGGTTTTCTTGTTTTTCTTAATATGCAGTCAGAGTCAAAGAAAACTTGTTTCGTGTACTTAAACTCCGTAGCATTGAAACTCTCTAAACATACTTATAGCGAAATATTTTTTGAATCGTAAATATTCAAAATAACAATAACAAGCATAATTTTTGCAAAAAAAAAAAAATTTTTTGAAACAAAAAAAAAAATTTTTTGAAACAAAAAAAAAATTTTTTTTAAAACAAAAAAAATTTTGAGCAGAAAAAAAATATTTAAAAAAAAAATTAATTTATTTCAACAAAAAACAAAAAATTTTTTAAATAAAAAAAAAATATTTTTTTTTTATGTCTATACAAATACAAGAAATAAATTTTAGAATACGATTTCTCATCTATTAAGTAACAAGGCCAACAAAAACACTAGTAACCAAAAAAATTTTGTTATTATTCATCTTCATCAAGCGACGACCGAAACTATTCATCCATGTATGCATTTACATACACACATACGTAGATGTAAGTTTACATCACATTACAATACCGTGAAACCGTGAAAATGTGAATTCGTCTTTCTTTCCATGATTTTTATGACTAAGACTACTTAAGTTTCTATTTTAACCTTGCGTTCAAACAAGTGTATGCATAACTGCATATATATATATATATATATATATATATGTATATGCACGTATGTGAACCTAAACATACATTTGTTTATCTTTCGTTGAAGAGACTATTTATTATTTGTCAGTCTACAGACTTGTAGATTTCAATTTCTCATATTATTTTTTTATTACCAATCACTTGCTAAACAAAATTTTTGAAAAATTTATTGATTTCTTTTTCCACCCATCACCGTTAGATGATGGACAAGCTTATTAAGTCAATTTGTAAGCTCGGTAAGGCTAAGGCGGTATAAGGATGAAAGATAAAAAATTGAAATGATAAGATTCCGTTAATGGGCGTTTTACTTTCGAAACTCTGATGGTTGTATTAAAAGAAAAATAAGTTGAAAAAGAAACGGACGGCACTTGTCATTCTCAGTACACTTATAAAGATTTAATACCTTTTCTGCACCGTGTAATCGTAGAGAGAATATCTGCAATACCTAAACACAACTGAGACAATATCTAAGGGTTTTGAAAAGGTAATAACAGCAGGGTAATTATGTAAGCAAAAGACTATCTCCAGAGTAGAGAGAGGAAGATAGGGAATGCAAGGGGAGTCTTGGATAAAATCTCTTGAACCTCAAATTTGCTTACATATAATTAGACTTTATTGAAGGCTCTCACCATCACTCATTCGAGGAAATGTCTTTCGCGTACACAATTACCCTCCATCAGATAACAAAAGTCCTATCCAAAGGATAAAAAGTTTTTATCAGAAACTCTCACCATCACTATCTCAATGTTCTAGAGATTGTCTTTTGCTTTCTTGATTACCATCCATTACACAGTAAAATCTCTATTTGAAGGGTAAAAAGATTTTATCGCAGACTCTCAGCATCCCCCTTTCCGGGCAGATTGTCTTTCGCTCATATGATTATCCTTCGGTAGAAAATCTTAAATCGGTAAAATCGGTATCTCCAGAGTACAGAGATTTTAACGAAGACTGTCACCATCTCCCATTCTGTCGATTGCCCTCTATATATGTAATTACACTGCAGATTTAACGCTCTATTTATATTTTCAATACGTTCCATGGAAACTCGTGCACAAAAAATCGTGTAAATATAAAATAAGGTGCGTCAATAAAAATAATTGCTCCTAAATTTCAAATCAATTCATCTCAATAATCTATGAAATCTTATAAAATAAACTTTCGTTTCTAGATCGCGTAAAATTGAAACCGTGTAAAAAATAATATGCATGTTATTAATCCATATTCTATGGCTCTGTACCTACATAATATAAAGAAATGAAATATTGTCAGTCGCTTCTTTAAGGCGAATCCGTTTTATTCGTTACTTCAAAAATTCTTTTCAAAAATCATGTTTTCAAATATTTGTGATTTTTATTACGATTTCTACTCCTATATATAGCACGATCGTTACTTTGAAAACCAGCAAATATGAGATTAGCTTCAGAGAGATCATAGCTTTTTTAATGAATTAATAAATTCTCAATTAAAGAATATTGTCGTTGAAGCGGCTTTCTGCAAAGTGGTAATGGTTCTATAAGAAATTTTCAAAATCTTGTGAAACATCACTCGGAAAAGGTTCTACTCCTATAGACGACCGTTATTTTGAAAATCAATTAATAAATTCCCCAATAAAGAATATTCTCGTTGAAGCGCCTTTCTAAAAAGTGGCAAGAGTTCTATAAAATTCTTTTTTAGTAGCAGATTAAGAAAATTCTAAAAAATTGCTATAAATACCGACAGATTCAAAAAAAAAAAAAACAATAGTTATTATTATACTGAAATGTAAGTAACTATCTCTTTGGTAGGGGCTGTCGTCTCTCTATACACATTCGGTACTATGGTGATTAGGAAGTATTATATGTAGAGGAATATAACAACTGCTTTAGGTTTTAAAGCATGAAATGAAATCCGACACATTTGTTTACCGCATTTTATCTTTTTGCTCTTATTACTTCTCTAAGAGGCGCGGCGGTGGTAAGCGAGAAATAATGATTTATTCATCTGATTGATTGACTTGCAAATAAATATTGAATTAAATTTTTTTTTTTTTGGGAATTTTAGTCGCCCTATAACCGTTTCGTCCATTCATCGATTCATTTAGCTGATTATATTAAATTTCTTCGGCATCGTCCGAGGCAAAGACCAAGAAGGAGAAGAAATCATAATGTAAATTGAGTTGGACTAATTAGAAGAGAGAAGGAGTGAGAGAGAGAGAGAGAGAGAGAGAGCGAGAGAGAGGTAGAGCGAGAGAGAGGGAGAGAGAGCGAAAGAAAGGGAAAGCGAGAGAGAGGGATAGAGAGAGAGAGGGAGAGAGAGCATGCGTTCATTTTATAAAGATTTTAAAAGATATTAAAAAGATACTGCAACTTGGGAAATATTGTTTTAAAGGAAAAACAACTTTTTTTCTTTAAAATTTCAAAAAGAACAAACATTACAAGTTTGATTGCCTTTTAGGAAACGCCTTAAGGGGGGTAGTATGTTTCTAATTCGTCTTATTGTTTGAGTAATTTTTTCCCCTTAAGCCTAAACAACATCAACAACAAATCTTATTTAAAAATTTTATGGTCTTTTATTTACTTTTTTTTTTTTTTCTTTCTTCATAAGTATTTATACCTTCAACTGAACTTGGTTTGAAAGAAAAAACAAAAAAAAAACGACTTTGAAAATATGCTTAATATTTGAAAAGCTTAAATAATAAACATGGGCTTAGAGAAGATCATTATTGATCATTAATTGACTTCCAAAATTCATAATATCCGCCTCAAATCAAATAAAAATGTTGCGACATAAGTCTACGTAGGCATATACATGAAGGAATGTTACATAAAATTTTTCTTTTTACTTCAAAAAATGCATTTAATTGAAGAGAAGGGAGAGCTTAAAAGTTAATATTTTTCATAAATTTTCTGTCACCTCTTCTTCGTTCTTTTTTAAAATTTCAGAAAAGAATTATTATTTAAAGTCTTTTAGAGTTAACTGTCAAGTGTTGTACTTCTTTTAATGCTTTGCTTACAGACCACAATGATGCTATGAATTTAACTTTTTCTTTCCTTACCAATATAGTAAAGTGTGTATTCACTTAGAGAAGGGAAACTTTATTTTTATATTTAAATGATTAAGAAAACAAATGTAATTTTCAGTTAGCTTTGACATTGAAGTACGATTCATAATGTAAGAGCAAACCTCTTACTGCAACGAATGTACGAAAAACAACACTTGTCTTATGATCTTTTTCAAACTTTTAAAAAGAAAATTTTACTTTTCCTTTAAACGTTTTAAAGGATAAATAATTACACCAAAAGAAGTCTCCTGCAAGCTCTTTTCACGAGACATTCTAGATGATCACGTTCTTTCTTCAAAAGGACAAATCGTTAACAATCCGGTATTAATTAAATTGAATAATAATGGGACTAATGCTTTGAATTTGAGTCCAATGTCTTAGTATGATTTTTAAATGTGACCCTAAAATATTAGAGTGATAAGCCAGCAAGAATTTAAAGAGCGTTATCGTAAAAAGTTACTCGTACAACAAAATTAAAACTTTAGCGGCCGTTACAAGATCTTCTATCTCGATACTGTAGACGAAGAAGATGTTCGATACAATATTATAAAAATTATATAAAACAATTCTCAGACGAAATTTAGGGTATTAATTCTTACGATAAACAAATATTTGTAAATTCTTGTGGAAAAAACTTGACTCGTTGCATACCTTTTTGCTGATGTACTGATGGTGATAATAACGCAAATATCGAATCTTTGTATTCAGATACTCATTTACTAAATAGTTTCTAATGAATCGTGCAAAATAGTTAAGTCTTGAAACAAATTCGGAAGAAAATTATATTTTTTATTCAAATGAATTACAATAGAGGGCGCTATCTACATCAAATCATATCGAGAGCACAACCTAACCACCTTCGTTACAAAGTGTATCCATTGTTGAAATTTGATGTTACCCCTTAATCTTCGAGAGCTACAGATGAAGCAAGCTCTGTGTGTGCAGAGACGGATAATGAGAAAGGGACAAAGAACAAAATGCCGCTAAGACAACCAATTACATCGATAATGAAGCTGAACATCTTCGAAGCTCTAATCTAGGAGAAACAGCGAACTTGGACCGTTTAATCTTCTAAACTTTCGGTTGAATCGAGCTCTCTATGTACAGAGACGGGGAATAAGAAAGGGTACAATCACTGAACACTGAAAATTCAAAATGACGGTAGGTCAACCATTTAGATCGATTACAAAGCTGAACATCCTCAAAATTTTAACTGAGGAGGAAGAGAAGTTAACCTTTTGGAGCTTCGGATGAATCGAGGTCTATGTAAAAAAAAAAGTGATAAGAAAGGGGTACAATCACAATATCGAGAGGACAAAATTTCGCTAGGTCAACAACGGAAATAGATCCGAACATTCTTGAAGGTATAGCTTGGGAGGAGCAGCAGCAGTACAACTGTCAATACTAGGTGGCAATGCAAAATGCTTTAAGTAATTGATTTGCATAATAAGTCCCTATTTTTAGAAAAAAAAGGAAACCATTACCATCATGTCCACGTAATTATTAAAATCCACAACCTTAAAGAAAATCAAATTTTAACGTTTAAACTTAATAAAGAGCATAATGTCATTAAATAACACGTAAAGTCTACGCAGCTTCAGGGGATTAATCATTACGATAAACAAATATTTGTACAGGTTTGTAGAAAAATTAACTTAATGGATACATTTTATAATGAACTAATAGTGATGTTAGCGCAGAGATTCGTGCAGCAGGGTTTTGATGAGAAAATTTAACTCTCAAGAATTGGGCGACCATTAAGTCGGTAGATTGTCATAATAAATTTGGGAGGATTATTGTCTTCGAGATTTGCTGAGTTATTGACCGTAGAGCGATGAATAATAATCACGATTTGGATTGAATTTTTCTCAAAAATTTCTATCTTTATATCAAATTTCCATCATATTTTTATCATGGATATCATATTACATAAGAACAGTTATTGACCGTTAAAACGATGAATAATAATCATGACTTGGATTGCATTTTGGAATTTTTGGATTGAATTTTTCTCAAAAATTTCTATTTTCATATCAAATTTCTATCACATTTTTATCGTAGATATCATATTATACATAAGAAAAGAAAGATGCTTTTATTTATCATTTATCATCTATGAACTATAATTTGCTTTAACACTTAACACCTAAATACTAAAACACAACAAACATTTGGTTTTATTTTATTTGATTTATTCACGTATTTACCATCATGATCTACATTCAATTCGATGGCATTGCCCAGAAACGGTAATGATGATGGTCCCGGAATTTTTTCAATTAATCTCACCAGACGAGCACGACGTTTATTGTAAATAATCAAAAATATGATGAAAGCAGCCGTTAAAAAAACAGTTACGGGTGAATAGCCGGAAATGAATTTTACGGTCTTCGTTAATAAAACACTTTCTGCGATTAGATTAGTAATGATTTTGGAAGACATACTCGATATAATTTTTCTTCAAGATTTTTTTTTTTTTAAATAAAAACGTGCAAAAAATTTTTTTTTATTTTTAAGTAAAACAAAAAATTTTTTTTTTGCTTAATTTCAATTCTATTATTTAACCGTTAAAATTGAAAATTCTGCAATTCTCTCGTTAATAGTGACTATTGGCTTACAGCCAAATCATCAGTCTCTACCGAGTTGTTTCAGTAGCTCTGGTCGAATGTCAACTAACGCCAGCATCGCGATTGCATATAAATTTAAAAAGAAGTTTTTAAGAGAACGAGAAAAATTAATCGGCATAATTCAGTTTATTAAGATTTTTTTGTTTATTTCTTTTTTTGTTTTTTTTTTTTTATTTTTTTTTTTTTCAAGTATTGAAAATCACATTTGTGTACAACTAACGTTCGCCGATGGATGCTGCTTTAATGCTGGTGTACGATTATTTAAGCGTTAACTAAAAATCTAAGCTAACCGCACAACTCGCACACACACACTAAATACTAACAAAAGAATCAAAGCACACAATATGTGTACAAACTGAACTGGCTCCGGATGTAAAACTCTTTGTTTCGCTTCATTATTATTAAGACCGTTTGTTTGTGTTCCAAACACAAGTACACTATATGTTGATGAATTACATCTTATGCTTCCCGTAAAGCAACAAATACACTAAATGCGTCTATTTCTTTTTTTTTATTTTTTTTTATTTACAATTTTCGTTAGATTCATGGTGAATTCATTATCTTTTTTTTTTGTAGAAAAACCATATGCTGATTATAAAAAGACGTCAAGATTGTTAGCAAAGAATACCTTTCACTTAATCTTATCCTAAAAGGGTCCACGTAGAGGTAGATATTGGTATACTGGTTTTAAAAGCGAGTAGAGTCGACTGGTGGATGAATATAGGAGAGATCATTCAAAATTTGTCGTGGATTGAGCATATATCGGGACTCAGATGGTTTCGTCTTCTTCTTTATGCTTCTTTGTCTTTGTTAACTGATTCTTCGGTCCCACTCTATAGACGTACTGCCGCTCCTTGATTATAAATGAAATTAATTTCCAGTAAAATATATTTTATTGCTACTAAATGATTCGAAATCGTTGAAAGAACTTGGGGCAGTTTAATTTAAGGTAGACCGTCTTCTTAATTTTCGCCCCTTAAGTCGGTATTTTTGAAAGTTTCTCGCCTTTTTTTTTCTTTATTATTGCGCTCTCTATATCGATGAGTGATGCTACAGTTTTTGAATGTTTAAAAGCCATAGAAATACGCATTAGGGTCGTTTATGTACCCACACCCACAAATATATTTCTTGCTTATATCGGGAATTATCCCTAGAGAGAGATAGAGAGAGCGGGATAGTGGACCTTAATGGGTATTACTATGTCTTACAGACATTCCAAAACTTTAGCATCGCTTTTATTATACTGAACGATTAAAAATCACTTTCAAAGTCGATTTAAGATTGTCTGTTCCTCCGTCTTTTTGATGTCCAATGTCTGCCCACACCAATTTTGTATTTAACCTGTAGAAATTCAGTTGAAAAATTGGACGAACCCTATTGAAAATGCATTTTTATATCCTATACCGCTATTAGTACAGAGCTTCCTGGCTTTTTTCTGTTATATATAATGCCAAGAAGGGCTTCAAAAAGAACCATCTTTTATTATTCCGATCGATTAAAATTCATTTTCGGATTCGACAGTCTGTTCCTCCGTCTTTTTGGTGTCTGATGTCTGTCCACGCCAATTTTGTATTTAACCTGTAGAAATTCAGTTGAAAAATTGGACGAACCCTATTGAAAATACATTTTTATATCCTTCCTTTTTGCTGTTATATATAACGCCAAGAAGGGCTTCAAAAAGACCCATCTTTTATTATTCCGATCGATTAAAATTCATTTTCGGATTCGACAGTCTGTTCCTCCGTCTGTTTGGTGTCTGATGTCTGTCCACGCCCATTTTGTATTTAACCTGCAGAAATTTGATATTTTGGCCATTTCTGGATTCAGAGACGAACCTCAGGCCATTTGACGATCATTTCCCTTGTAATTTCTCGGCAAAAATCCTGGACTAATAAAATCTCATCATATTAAATTTATGTGAAAATTTTTGATGGGAGTAGTCGACTTTTTTGACACCACAGCCATATGAAGGCTTCTACGAAAAGTAAGCTTTTTTATGATAAAAATATCTAATCTAATAAGTCAGCATACGTGGACTTCAAAACTCATTCTAGTAGATTTAAAATACGAGGTAAAAAATACTAAGAAAGATATATACGGCCTAAGTTACCTAAGTACCTTCAGGCATATGCTGTAAAATCGTCTACATTTATATAAAGATCAAAATAAAATAGATATTTTTAATATTTTATAATGTTAACATGAAAACTGGCTCATCGTTATCTATACGGAGAACATTACGTGTTGGACTCGATTCCATATAAAGGTTCCAATGAAAAAATTAGTCTTTATATGGCAAAAAGATCTAATTTTTAATATTTTATGGGAAAAATTGAATCATGAAAATATTTTAACATAGAAATTAGCTCCTAATAAACTTAAACTTAAGTAAATGTTTGGTGCATAAAAGTTTCAAATTTTTACACATTTTAAATGCAGTTCACCATCGTATTACCTTCCATCCTGTATTACGTTTTGTGCTTTTCTACTCAAAACATTAAACATCAAGGGTTTCCTAGTCCAAGTGAACGGTCTGATCAGTGTACAAATTTGTATCAATTAATTTGAAATATTTTTCTACTTATTTTTACTAAGACTTTACCTACTTTAATAGCCATTAATTGATAAAGTTGACAAATGTAGATAAAATGTTTCTTAAAATTTTATATATTTATAGGACATTTTTTAAAACCTTACAAATCATTACAAAAACGTATGCATGTAATTAACTTAACCGAAATATCATAAATCTTTTACTAATGAGATGAAACCATTTACGATAAGAAATTCGAGCTATTATGTGGCCAACATGTATTAATTAATTGTTTACTGCCGCTAACTGGGAGACGTGCTTTATATTTTAAAGCCATTAAGTAAAAAAAGAAAAAAAAAACAATAATAGTTTTTATATTCTTTTTTTTTTTTTTTTTTAGGTGTGAACGTACGCTGTCTGTGATTAATAATAAAACGAAGTAATTGTAGGTCCAGTATAAATTATTTTAGTTTTTATTTTAATTTTTTTTTGCTTTTAACACAATAGATCATTATTCCTTACGTTTCGTCTTGCATTTTAATTACTTAAAAAAAATTCTTAAATAAACTGAAATTTGTTATGATATTTAATGCAAAAAATTACAAAAAAGATTTGCCAAGAGCTTAAGCTATCGATTAAGTACCTTTAAGCTTAAATCTCTTCAATAAAAACAAGAAAGAGAATTATATTCGGCTAAGACGAATCTTTCATACCCGCTATCGTTATCTTAAAAAAAAAAGGGGAAATTACATTTCAATAGGTGGGCGTGGCAGATTTTTTCTATTTTTATGAAATATCCTGGAACACAGCCAGCCATGGAATTCCGTGGAAAAAAGCCAGAAAACGGATCTGCTTTCAGCTTATACTGTAGGCGTGACCTGTGATCGATTTGGCCCATTTTCAATAGCAACGTATGTGATAGTACTTTTAATGTTTGTGCCAAATTCGAAGACGATATCTTCATTTTTGCAAGCCAGGAAATGAATGTTTACTACAGACGGACAGACGGACATGCTTAAATCGATTCTAAATTTGATGCTGATCAAGACTATATATATATTTCAGGGGATCTCCGAAGTTTCCTTCTGGGTATAACAAACAAAATGATAAAATGAATATACCCCTAATCTCCGATGATGGGTATAAAAAGGGCTATTAATTATGACGAGTACTTTTTCACATTTGTCACTGTTGTGCATTACTTACGTCAGAAAATTGTATGCCTACGATTATGAAATAAGAAATATTGATAGATTTATACGTGACATTGTTTGACTGTTAAGTGGGCTGAAATTCTAATCAAAAGACAGATATTGACAGATCCAAGGGTGATATCGTTTGACTGCCAAGTGGGCTGACACATTAACCATGCGACAACTTGGTATCATTTAAAAAGAATAGACTACCAAAAGGAGGTTAAAAAAATACCTAAAAACCGCCAAATTATATACATATTCATACGTATACATATAAATGTCTATTGATACAAAAACTTAGTTAACATTAATTAATTTGCAGTTTAACGGTTCAATATGAAATCAATGGCTAGCAAAAGAAAACAACAATGAAAAATGAAATTAATCGCCAAAAAAATATTTTTTTTTTTATTAATAATAAAACGTTATTTTTAAGGCGGAAATAAACTTGACCTTTATTGGGCGAAAAGCAGGTAGGTAGGTAAATAAAAATTCATTTATTATGACCACACCAACTCGAAGCTCAAAAAAAGAAAACATAAAATTCACGATGCAAAATATTAACATAACACCAGCGATATATTTAAACTAAACAAGAAACACTAAACATACATACATACATACATACATACATACATACATACATGTGTACGTACATACGTATGTAAATACATAAAAGGTATATATTTTTTTTTTTTTTTTTGTTATAATTCAAACATAAACATAGGAGGAGGAAACTACAATATTCGTTTTAAAGCGAATCTTGAACACCCACTGCATCATCTGAGAGAATAGAGTTTTTTTTTCGTCCCGTAAAATAATGTGAATTTTTCAGTAAAATTGCACGGATAAATAAATAAATCATAAATTTTTTCCTTGTGGGTCGATTCCTCTGTATTCAACATCTACGTCAGGTCTTTGCATTAAAATTGCTTGATTTTTTTTTGCACTCAAAAAACTAATCAAAACTTCCTTTGCAGCCTTTGTCCAAGAACTAACTAACTGCACACATATACGTCACAACAATACTGTTATAGATGTCGATGCATACTTCCCACTCCCCTTACCACTCAAAAGAAATGTTTTCCCTCAAAAATTGTTAGATTTATTTGCATATGTCGGGACGGCGCGAACGCCATTCCCGGCTACCAAAAATTACACGCACGAGTTATTCGCATTAGGAATAATCGCGGAGGTCAACTCAACCGAGAGTGCAATGGCCAAGCCTCACTCCGGGGGAACCGCCTTCGTGATCACGGTAACCCCTACGCCAGGTAAGTATGCTTTCATCCGCTACAACTCTATCATATTTACTAAAATTTCCATAAACCGATTAAGAATTTTTTGTTACAATTACAAACGAATACTATTTTCTGCAGAGCTTCACACAACGTACATATGTTTTTGTTGTTTTCACTTTAGTTCACATTCTTTGAGAATTTATACACAGAATGTTTTACACACACAAGTATAAGTGTATACATGTGTACAAACATTTGGTGAGTGCTGAACGGAATGGTTGCATTTTTATCGTACATTGCTAGAGCGATGTAGTGTAGTAAACAAGTTGAACGTATAGTTTGGGTTGCATTAGGTCTTAAACATAACCAACTTATCAAGCATGGTATATCAATACTTTGAATGCAATGAATAGGAACGCAATGAAGACGAACTGGTTTGTTAGAAGAATTAGGAAATGATATGGTTATGTATATAAGTACACAGAAAAGCAAAAATATCGGAGACAACAGATACAAGATGCAAGGTATAGAAAATACAATATAGATTCGAATTTGCAAAATTAGGATTTATTATTATTATAAATATTATTTTACAAAAAATGCCCAATAAGATATCAAGCAACAATAAAACTAATTTAAACAGGAAATCTAGATAAACGTAAACAACTAACAATATGATTGGAGAAGTAAGAATAAAAAATATCAACATATATATATATGAAAAATAGCAATAAGAAAATTAATGTAAATATAAATAGGGGTATTTTGATTGAAAACATTGTTTTGCTAATCTTTATAAGCCACTTAAATTTTATGACACCATCAAAAACAGTTATTTCCTTTTATTAATTGGTCCGTAATTTGGAAATATCTCTTTAAAATAATGCTCTCTAAAAAAAAACAATTTCAAAGATAACTTTTAAATTGATCGCCTTTATTGCTTGTTTTTTTTTTTCGAAAATAATGTATACAACAAATCGCAATTCCAAATAATATAATATAACATAAAAAGAAGTTAATATATAATACAATATGAAATATAAAATGAGATAAATAGCTTTTGAATTTGAAATAATTTGTTTATATTTTTCTTCCAACTTTTTTCTTCATGTTAAACTTATTAATTTACATACAAGACCATAGGGCCATAAGGCTGTAAATAAATCCGCGCCTTTTTTTAAGATTTCTTAATTTCCGCAAAACCTCATAAAAAGTTGAGCATGCATGCATGCATGCATAGACATAGTTTGTGTTGAACTCCTAGCAATTTTATGCTCAGAAAGAAACGTCAAATCATTATTAATAATAGAGAAGAGAGATTGCTCTCAATACGGTATTGAAATGCAAATAAGTAATTTTTTATAATTTGTTTGTGCGTTAAGAAACGTTATCTAAAAGACAACAAGAGAAAATTTCAATAAAAAAAATTGTAAAGAGAAGCATTTAAAAAAAAAATTGCATTGAATATAAGTTTCTTAGATGAGAAAACGAAATTATGATTTATTGAAAACTAACAAAAGACTTTTTTTTAGGAACTACATCATTAAGGTTGAAAATAATAGTTGTTAAGGCTAACTTTGCTTCCTTAGAAGTAAAATACATACGTATGCAAAATTTTTAAATTAATAATAACTTCACTCAGAAGTAATCTATTTTTACAGAAGGAGGAGCAAAAATTCCTAATTATTCCATCTAGAAATATACATTAACAATTTTTATCTAGTCATTCTTAATGAACGCTTTCTTCCAAAAACCAAAAGTTACTTGGTTCATTAGAAAAAGACAGGAATTACGATAGATTATTTTATTATTGTGATTATTATGCATCCCTTATTTTTTTGTGTTTTTTATTTTATGTGAAAATATATCAATGTAATTTTCCTATCAAATTTAATTTATTAATAAGTTGATCGTGAGTTGTCTAATCCAGGAGTTTTGAGTTGATTGCTCTTTTTTCACCTTTTTCATACGCTTGCGGAATAATGCTTTCTTAAACAAAAAATATTCGAAATATATTTGCTATCATAAAAAAAAGTCATTTTTTCATCATTAAAAATAATTTTAAAAAACCGTACAAATATCAACTCTGCATAGCAGCAATGAGTGGCCAATCTATTTATATATTTATATGTAAATAAAATATTACATAGGAACGTTACGGAACAGAAACTTATAACATTTATTAAGGATTGTTATATTGATCTAACTGTTCGGAACTTTTATCGGTCTCATTTTAATTATACAAATATCCATTTCCTATATTCTAAGTATTATTTTGAATAGATATGCTTTTCTTCTCTGAATAAGTAAATAGATAATGTCGACTATTTCCTTAAAATATCTTTTCTCACCAATAGATGACTGTATAACAACGAAAACTGAAACAAATGTAGAAAAGTGATCTATCTCATTATTATCAAATTGAAATTGATTTCGATATCATATTTAATTTTTATCGTTATATCGTATATTGCCCATCTCTACGCTTAGATACAACTCTGGTTGGCGAATTGCAAATTAGTTTTCAGTAGATAATTCTCTGCGTTTCAATCGTCAGAAATCTCTGACATTAGCAAACGAGTGGTTTTTGAGAAAAGTAACAAATTTTTTATTAGGATTTCTGAATTATTTTCTGTAAATATTATCTGAAAAAAATTTTCTGATTAGGATATTATAATAATATTTTAAGAAAATATTAAAAAAAAAAAAGTATTTGAGCGGTGAAAAGTGGAAGTTTAACAGGATGAAGGGGTTATTTGGGTTAATAGCCGCTGTTGTCTTTATATTAGTGGCCGTGATTGGTAAGTGCAAAAAATAAAAAAAAATAAAAACCAAAAAAAAAAAAACATCAATAAAAATAAGACTGCTTTTTTAAGTATGTTTGAATGTGTGTTTGTAAGTTCGTCTGGTATATTGTGTTTTGCGTATTACTATTTTACTTTATAAATTTTTGTTTTTTTTGTTTTTTTTGTTTTTTTTTTTGGAAATCTCGTGACAATTATTATGTACTTTTGTACTTGTTTTCCCAGATGTGGGTGTAACGACAGCTTCACCTTTGGTCGGCAATGGCAAGCAACAACTGCTGGGAGCTAAACAATGCACTTGGGGTCCAAGTTATTGGTGTAGTAATTTAACGTAAGTTAATGGCACAAAATTTTTTTTACAAAGAAAATGCTTTGGTCATTCAATGGCTACCGCTAAATCATTTTTAGCTTTTGTATATAACAGTTACACAAGTATTTCGATTATATCGAGAATTGTGGGCATGAGTGGAATGCGACAGAAATTGCAAGAAAATAATTCATTAAAATTCGGAGAGAAGGAAAAAAAAGAGCAAAAAGTAAATTCTCTACGAATTTCTTCTTCTTCTTGTTTAATATTTAGAAAATCGTGATTTTTGGATTTTTTCTGTTTTCTTTTTCAATTAGTTTTGTGGCGATATGAGATAAGAAGTAAAGTTATTGCTTTTTGTCGGTCTCTTTGTTTAATATAAAGAAAAGAAAAATTCCGAATTCACAGTGGAGACCGAGCCCTCTTTTTACTTAACATTACACTAAACGCTTTTCATAAATGTAATTCGACTAATTTAGATTTACGTGAATTCAAACGTTTTAGTTTTCGATGACCAATACTACTCACTCTTAAGATATAATGAAGATAGATTTCTTATTTACTTTTAATTAAATTAGTGCCTGAATGCTTTGTAGTATTCGTTTTTTGTTTTGTTTTTTTTTTTTTTTGCTTTGCTTTGTTTCGTCATTATTGCTCATATCTACGCTGACTAATACTGGCTCAATTATACCATTCGGTGATAAATAATAATTGCATATAGTAGGGGTTTCAGAATTGCATTGCATTTATAATTGAAAAGTTGTTTTCTTGTTTAGTGGATAATGTAAGGACAACATTGAAGAAAACAATTAAATATGTCGCGCATCATCCAATGTTTAAAGTGTAACCATAAAGTAAAGCAAAAATACTTTTCCCTCTAAAAGGCAAATTAGTATTTCTATTATTCTTGACTTAATTATTTATGATCATGATGATCATATGGTTGCATATAATTATTGTATGATTGTAAGATGAAGTTTAGATTACCATATAAGATCAACTCTTACACCGATTGACCTGACCGCAACATAATCTAAAATAAGGAAACGTTCTATGTAGATTTCTGTGTTTTGAAAGACATTAAGATTAAATTATTTCTCTTAAGTATAGATTAATACCGTCAAATAAATTCCATTATCTACTTCGGGTCAATGCCTTTATGTTTATATTAGATTTTTAAAAGAAAAAGTTGCGAATATTTAAAGCAGAAAGATCGAAAGAATACATTTCATTAACTATATACCATCAGCTAGAATAGACATGGAATGGACGTAATATAATTAGGGGTAGTAGTACTTAGTTGTCAATAAAAGGCGACTTACTTTAAAATCTTTATGATTAACTGTGTTTTACTCACGTAAATAAAGAACAGTTGACGTAATTTTATTTGTGCGATTTCTTATGTATGCGAATATATATTTATATTAATATAATATTTACAATAATATTTGATTATAGTGACCCTTAGCTTAGTTTATTTGTTTTGTAATAAAATAAATAAGTTTTATTTTTAATGAAAAAACTATATATTTCTTAAGAGCGGAAGCAAATTATTAAATATGAAAAAAAATATTCAAAGACATGGGCTGTTCATTTCATTCATTTATGTCTCGTTTCAATTTAATAAACGGAAAATAATGTGCAGTTATTCCCCGAATTTTCGGCCGCTTTCAGTGAATTTATCTTTCGATTTATTACACATTTTGTATCAACATTAGATTCGGATCTAAAATAGCCAGGTTCGCCCATTCTCTCATATGGGATATCATATATTAAATAACTTTTGTGTCAGCATTAAATTCCTGTCTGATATAGCCAGGTCCGTCCATTGTCTCATCTGGGATGCCATATTAAATTCGTATCTGATACAGCCAGGTCCGCGCATTCTCTCACCTGGGATGCCATATATGAAATAACTTTTGTGTCAGCATTAAATTTGTATCTGATACAGTCAGGTCCGCCCATTGTCTCATTTAGGATGCTATATTAAATTCGTATCTGATATAGCCAGGTCCGCTCATTCTCTCATCTGGGATGCCATATTTAATTCGTATCTGATATAGCCAAGTCCGCTCTTTCTCTGATGTTCAAAACTTAGAAAAATTTTTCAATGTCCAATCCTGCCATTTGAATTTATAAGATTCATCTCAAGTCGAATATAATTTTATAATTTGTTTTTTGTAGCAACGGGTCCAACGGGTTGCGATATACTAGTTTTGAAGAGCTATTTTTCTGAAATAGGTAGAATGCTTTGAAGTTTTATGATTGAGTTAATCATTCTCCTTTGCTATCTGAACATATATTAAAACATATTTATTCCTAGGATATATAAATAGTTTTACCGCATGTGTTCTGCAAAACAAAAAACTAAAATTTTCACAATGCACAGTTACAATTGGAGATAACCGATAAATTGATAATTAACGACAAGTTTTAGGCTTTCTATAAATGTATTTAAACTAAAAGATTCTTTAGCAGAATTTAATGTTTCTAATCAAATCACATTAATTTCTTGGAGAATGTGAATTATTTATAAACAAAAATATCTTCAAATATCAATAGTGCAAGACGAAACCTTTATTTAGGCGTTAACTTTTATTTTTTATTTTTTTTTCTCTAAAAAGAATGAGACAAAATATCCAAGAAATTATCACAAAAAATACTTTTCGCCGCAAGCTTCGTTTAGTCATTTTTCGTTATATTGTTTTTGTTGTATGTATTGTACAGCGCTGTACTTTGTACTTGATAATAAAACCGACAAGGCATGTCTTAAACAAAAAAAGTCTTATATCACAAAAAATGAAATATAAATCAAAACTTGAAATCCTTTTAAATGAAATCTCAGTCAAAAAAATTTATGTAAAATGAAGCAAAGAAACAAACAACAAATTAAAATGTGCCCAGTAAGTAATGTAAATATTTGTTGTTGTTGTTTTTGTTACTGTGTATGTATGTAATATAAATATTTGTTGTTGTTGCTGTGTCTATAAGTAACATACGTATTATTGTTGTCGTCGTTGCTAATATAAACAGTGTTGTTGTGTGTGACTATGTAACGTAAAAAAAATATATTCCAAGCAAAGCGAAAGCGAATCTTAGATGTTTTTCAAATCCAGTTAATGCAAGAAAGATGAGAATTTTCTTTTGTATTGTAAAGTGATAATAGTTTTAATGCAGTTGGTCAAGCAGTGTTTTCCTACTATTGATGGTTTTTTATAAATATTTATACCAAAGGGAATAAATAATATTAGCCTGTATACCGTTATAGATATGCCTTAAAAGACATAGAAGTTTATTATTTTCAGTTGTGTAGGCGTTTTACCTAAAAGTTTGAATAGATGGTATTCAGGCCTACATACTGGACACTAAAGTGATTACGAAAAGTCAATCGAGAGTAATGTATGATGATATTTTTTTAAAAGAATATTTTTTTATCAAAAAATAATTCGAAAATTTTTATTTTGAATTTAATGCTTGACGCATCAAATCACCACCATCAAATTCCATTTTTTTATTTTAGTCTTAGTCAAAAAGCTAATATTCTATGAAACCTGTAATCTTATTAGATCAGTTATTTATTGTGCAAATTAAGCTAAAAATAAATTAAATTAATACGTTTTTTTTCTTTAGAAAATATGCATCCAAATATAAAAAGTTTAACTGATTACAGAATAAAGACGTTATCTTGGGCGAATAGTTTATTGTACTTTTCCAGAATAATGATAAAAACATATTTATTACATATTTAAGTTTCATATTATTTTTATCATTTCTTTCTTCATATATTTACATGAAAATATACGGGGTATTATTTCCGTTTTTTTAAATTAATATAAAAAATATTTATAGCAAACTTTGCAAATGACTTAGCTTCATATATATATGTAAAGGATTCCTCCATCCCCACCTAAGAAAGAATTTCATGAGAGCTGCTTAGTACGTAAGAAGTTCAGTCCTCTACAAAGCTGAACAAGGCCTTTTCACATTTCATCTCTTCAGTCTGTTAAATGCCAATAGGTAATACGAGGAAGTACGTCTCTTACTAAATTTGTGAACTTGCATTCTTAGTGAAGACGTGGTTCCAACGAAATGTTATTGATTAAAAAAAAAAAGCTGAAAGAAGTTCTATCTTGTATATATGTAAAACTAAAAAGCCACATTTTCAAATATTATGCTAAGGTCGTGCCAGCAGCGGACACAAATGGACAGATACACTTGGTTGTTTAGTGACTTTAATGGGTGACATTTTTAGACTTCTCAGACTAAAGTCGTTTTGTAAATATTCGCATGCTCGATATCGTGTGAATCAAATTTAAGCCCGCTGCAAAGCTTGTATAACTGATCCTGCAAAGTGCCAACTTAAAGAGTAATTTGAGATCTTTTTTAATCCCAAAACACTTATGATATAAAGAAAATGTAAGCGAATCTTTATGTTAATTCCGCAGAGAATCGAACGGTCAGAACTGGCTGAAATTTTGATTATGACCGAACTCTCAATTATGTAACTACTCAAGAGATTATAGAGTTCGAATGTTTGGAAAAAAGTAATCATTATCAGAAATCATTTAATATGAGATATATTAGTTAGACTCTCGTTTGAATCAGAAAAAATTCATTTAAAATTTCAATATTTGCAAAATTTTTTCGGATAAAAAAAAATTCGGTTCCCTTTTGGAATAAGTTTTAACTAATCATATAAACGATGGCCATAGGGTTAATTAGCATAAACTGAATCAGGAAAAAATTACAAAAAAAAATTAAATTAAATTCGAGCGTTTTCGAAGAATATCAGGTTTCTCAATTCATAGATTTTTCTCCAATGACTGACAATACTGGATGAGAAACAAAGAGAAAAAACATTTGCTATTCCAGAATGACAATCGAATCCGATGTAACTCATAAGAAATTATTGATAACTACTTCGTAATAATATTCAACGATTTATTCAATTCCCAATGAATGAATTTTTAAATAAATTTGCTTTTTTTTTTTGCAGCAACGCCAAGAGCTGTAACGCCGTCCGCCATTGCATACAGACCGTTTGGGAGACAAATAATGTACCTGCCGATAATGATTCAATTTGCCAGATATGCAAAGATATGGTAACGCAAGCTCGTGACCAATTGCGTAGTAACGAGACGATGGAAGAGTTGAAGGAAGTCTTTGATGGTTCTTGCAATTTAATACCGATTAAGATTATAAAGAAAGAATGTTGCAAATTGGCCGATAATTTTATACCCGAATTAGTTGAGGCTTTATCATCGCAAATGAATCCAGATGTAAGCAGCAGTTGCCGTATTTTTATATTTAATGAGAAATTTATCTACTATTATTGTTTTTTCTTTTTTAATTTGCATTTTAGCAAGTTTGTTCTGTTGCGGGCTTATGTAATAATCTCGAAATTGATAGATTATTAATGAAGTATTATGGTGCGGCTTTAGAAGGCACACTCAAAGAGGATGGAGAAGAAGGAGAAGTTGAAAAAGAAAAACCAAAACTTAAAAAAGTTAATAAAGAAACTAAATTAGTGCCAAAGGAAGTGGTGGTAAAGAAGCCATTGCTAACTTGTGGTAATTGCCATAATCTTGCAACTTTAATGGTTCAAAAATTCCAAACAAGTAATCGTGATGATATTTTGGAAAATATATTACATTTATGCGGTGAATTATCTTCATTTACGGATGCTTGTTCGAACATCGTTCTTACCTATTTTAATGATATATATGATCATCTTAATAGAAATTTAGATGCGATCGGTATTTGTCATTTGTCTGGATCTTGTGTTGCTAAATATCATCAACATCCCGATGATCCTAAAGAAGAAGAACCAATTGATTTAATGGATCCCAATAACAACGATGTACCTTGCGAATTATGCGAACAATTAGTACAACATTTACGTGAAGTTTTGATAGCGAACACAACTGAAACTGAATTTAAACAAGTCCTACAAGGGTTATGTAATCAAACTAAAGGCTTTCGTGGCGAATGCCTAAGTATAGTTGATCAATATTACGATGTTATTTACAAAACTTTGGTAAATGATTTGAATGCCAATGGTGTATGTTTCATGATTGGTATTTGCCCTAAAACTTCGAATTTGAAATCAATGGATAATTCTGATATCATGCCATTGTTACCTGCCATAGAACCGGCTGTAATTCAAGTAACTATACGTAAAAAATTGGGCGCAAATGAACCGAAATTCACTCAAGAGGAATTAAAGGCTATGACTTTACCTATTGATAAATTAATGGGAGCTGCTAATCCGGGCTTGTTAGTCGAAAATGGACAATTATGCACTTTATGTGAATATATATTGCATTTCATACAGGAAGAGCTAGCCACACCTTCCACTGCTGATCAAATTAAACATACCGTTGAAAGTGTCTGTGATAAATTACCGCAAAGTATCGAAGGCCAATGTCACAATTTTGTTGAAATGTATGGCGATGCGGTAATTGCGTTATTAATTCAAGGTTTAGATCCACGCGAAGTATGTCCGAAGTTACAAATGTGTCCCCCAAACCATGCAAATCATGAAGATATTGAAGTCTTCGCTCCAGCAGTTGTTGAGAAAGCGGTAGAAAGTGACAAGCCCACGTGTCCGTTGTGTTTATTTGCTGTAGAACAAGCCCAAATACAAATAAGAGATAATAAAACAAAGGTACGTTTGTTTGTTTCCTTATATTTTACAATAACGATTAACGATTATTTTCCGCTTCGCTTTGCTTATAGAAATACATTAAAGATGTCTTGGATCATTTGTGTGGACATTTACCACAAAAACTTCGCGCCGAATGTTCGGACTTTATCTCTACTTATTCTTCCGAATTGATTGATAAGTTAATTTCCGATTTAAAGCCTCAAGAGATTTGTGTAGATTTGAAGTTATGCCCTCAAAGTCATAATTATTTAGAAATTATGGGCCTTAGTTTGGAGGAAGACAGTAATGAAGAAGCTGGTAGAAGCATTTTAATATTTAACATTAATCGAATAGTTTGCCTAAATGCCTCCTTTTTTTTCTTTCGCAGACTCCAATAAAGTTATAGACGATAGCGATGAAATACCAATGGAAATTGTTTTTCAATTAAATAATGAAGAAATTACTCCAAATTGTATATTATGCGAAGAAATTATCAAAATAACTGAGAAACGTATACATAAACACACCACAAAGGTAAATAAAAAATCGAAAAAAAAAACATATACAAATGAATTAAATAAGATTCCATTGTTCATACAGGATGAGATTAAAAAAGCTTTAGAGGAAGACTGTGACAAATTGCGAAAAAATTGGAGATCAAAATGTCATACATATATAGATAAATATGGTGATAAAATCGCTGAAATGATTATCAAAGAAATGGAACCGAAAATAATATGTACCGAGTTAGGTTTATGTATATTCAGCGAACAAGAGGATCGTAAGTAGTGCTTCCATAATAATAATTAAATAGAATATATTTTACTTTAAAAGAATTATTGCAAAATAGTCAGTAGTTGACGGCAAGTCGTAAACAGTACATTGGATGGACTTTTTTAAATGGTTTTAAATGGTTTGGGAATATAAAAATTAAAATTTTGATTTGAACATGAGTGCCATAGGTTAGTCTTTAGTCTCAACAATAAGCATAATTAAAAGGTAACTGGAGGATCTTGTGAGCTCTCTATGCCGATATATGAGGGACACCGCTAATGTAACTAAATACAGCGGCAGCATGCAAAATAATTGCAAGATGATGGTATTATCCTTCTTTAGGTTAGCAGGAGTATGTAAAAATTATACGAATTTGACTTAAAATATTTACTTTTTGATAACAAACACTAGAAGAAATTATTTGCATTGTAAAAAGGAGTGGATGGATGGATCATGAATGATCATGCTTATCCATATAGTATTTTTATTCTTACTTTTGTTTCTTTTCTTTCTCTTGCTTTAGTGGAAATTGATGAAGCTTTAAAATATGATGTATTTGCTGTTCCCAATCATCCAAACATTATTATACAAAATGATCGCTTTGTTGGCATGTTAGAGGAACCGTCGTCACAGTCAACTTCGAAGTCATCCGATATAGTACAGGAACCACCCACTTGCGTTTTATGTGAATTTGTTATGACTAAACTTGAAATGGATTTAAAAAATAAGACGGAACAGAAAGACATTAAAGATGCCATAGAAAAAATTTGTCAATCTATGCCGAAAACTGTATCGAAAAGTTGCAATAAATTTGTGGACGAATATGCTGATGCCGTTTTTGCTTTGATTACTAAAGTACCTCCTAAAGATATTTGCAAAAATTTGAAATTATGTTTTTCGAATGGATTCGATGACTATTTTATAACTAATGAAATTCTCGAATGTGGAGTTTGTTATGGGGCTACGATGGCTTTGATGCCATATTTCAAACAACATAGCAGCGAAGAAAATGATAATATTCCGATATCTGAAATGATCACTATAGCATGCGAAAATTTACCAGCTAAATATTACGAAATAGTAAGTTAGAGAACACACAAATCTCTCTCGTATCAATTATATAATAATTAATTGTTAAATGTTGTTAATTATTAGTGCTCTCAAATGGTTCATGTCTATGGTAAGAGTATAATGCATCTATCCGAACGAGACGAAATAAATATTTGCGCTGAGATCGGCAAATGTTTTCATAACGAAAGATCTTCTTCGGCTTTCGCCAAGATTACAGGTAATAATAATTTCGTCTATAATTTTTTCGACAAAAAGAGAGAGAGTTTGACTAATTTTTAAATCGTTTCAATCGATTTTGCAGCCTAAACTTTTTTAAGTTTTTATATTTAAAGCCAGCCTACACATGAGGGAGGAACTACGAAGAGAGAGAGGAGGCATTGGAATTCTTAATTAATTAACAAGTTGTGATGAGTTTATTTTTTTGAAGATTTTTTTTAATAATAATTATTTCTCAGTAAACAAATCTGTATGAATTAATAATAATAATAATGTATTTGTGAAACGCATCTCTATTACCAAATATAGAAATTTTTATATAAAAAGGATTCCCCCTTCTTCTTTGAACACCTTCCACACTTCTTCGTTTCGTGCGTTTATTTAAAAATATTTTTAACTATTGTTTTAATAATATTTTAATGTGTAATAAATAATATGATGGTTACGTTTGTCTCGTATGTATGTATGTACTGTCGTCGTCTAGTTTTTATAAGTCACAATAAGAAAAATCGATTTTTTTGAAATCAAATTGAAACAAAAAAAAAAGAAAATTTTATTAAACATTATTGTTTTTCATCATCATCACTGAATATCCAACATCAACAACAAATAAAATTAATTAAAGAAAAAAAAAGAAGAAAAAAAACAAAAAACTGCATTTATTGCAAATTTTGTTAAACTTTTTTTGAATGTTCCGCAATGTTTGAGGATACTCTGTTAATAATTAAAGCGGATTATATGCATAAACGTAAACAATTGCTCGTATGTTTGTCGAAGCGCGGTTTTCAGATACAAGGTCGACGTCTTTTATTGTTTTCTCCTGAATTGGCCGCCGAATTCTATGAAGATATAGCGGATAATCCTGATTTTATGATGCAAGTGATTCTCTTATCCAAAGGACATTCGGAAGCATATATATTGGCGAAAGTAAATGCCGCACAAGATCTGTTAAATGCAATGATTTGCTACTTGTAAGCAGCAGTATTTACATTCTAATGACAAACAAGAGTAACAAATTTTATCGATTATACATTTTCAAGTGGCACTTCCGCGGAGATGGATTGTAATGTCCATGTAACAAACTGTCGTCTCAAAGTCCAACGTGAAATAAGTTTTATTTTTCCCAATTGTAATTACATTATGCGCTATTCTGAGATTATAAACGCGAATCTAAATTATTTTCTTATGACAGATATTCATGAACCAATTTATTGCCCAGAACAACTGACATTTTGTTCAAAAACTCAATTTATAAAGCCGTTAATTCAAGAATTATATGATATAACAACGGAAACAGAACCAGATCATAATAAAGAATGGAAAGTTCAAGTGGCCGATCACCTTAGGAGTTCCAATAGGAAGTTACCAAAGATATCGAATCTTGGTATTCGTACCGCTATATGTCATCTTCAAGAGAAAGGTCAACAGACTAAATGTACAAGTTTCAAATCGAGTAAAATCCATACAGGCGTGTGTGGAGGAAGTATGGCTACATTAAGAAGTCAGAGCGTAAGAGGCAGCTCTGCGAATATAAGCTCATCGTCGTGTGTCTCTTGTACGGACTTTGGAAGTACTGATGAAAGAATACGACACACTCATCGTAAATTATCGTTAACTGCTCTAGTTAAAGCGAAGACCGCTCCGTTAGCACCTAGTAGTCCGGATGCCTCGGACGATGAAAAAGCAGATGAAGCACGTAAAAAAAAAATATTATTTGCTCACGTTCAAGTGGACGTAATAAAGCAAGTTGGTATAGTAAAAGCATTGCGTAAAGGGGACGAACTAAAAGAGGCAGAGGCAAAAGAAGAGGCAGTGGTACAGCAGGAAATAATAAAAGGTGAAATGTTGGTATCTGAAATGGCATTAGAAGAAGTCTCTGAGAAGCCTGAACAGAAGGCCACGATCAAATTTGAAGATGTTGAGAAAATTGAGGCCGAAAGACATGAAGACGAAAAACCTATAGCCGAAGATGAACAACTTGCACCAAAAGAACCTGTAACTGAAGAACATGTAGCTGAAAAAAAAGTAGCCGAAGCACCAGCAACCGAAGAACCTGTAATTGAAGAATCTAAAGATGAAAAACCTGTAATCGAAGAATCTAAAGATGAAAAACCTGTAATCGAAGAATCTAAAGAAGAAAAACCTGTTATCGAAGAATCTAAAGAAGAAAAACCTGTTATCGAAGAACCTGTGATGGAAGGACATCTAGCCGAAGAACCTACAGTCAAAGACGAACAGTCTGCAGCCGAACAGCCCGCAGTTGAACATGCAGCGGAAGCCACAGATCATTCACCGGCAACAGCTGCGGAAGAGAATGCTCAAGAACCTCCTATTGAGGGATGAACGTGTCCAAGTTTCGCTCATAATTTATACGTGGGCGTAAGTCCTACATCTATTTTGTATTTTGTATTTTGTAAAATGTAACAACTGCAATAAACTTGCCAGTAGCTCTAGAAAATATTGTAATTCGTGTATTCATCACACGCATCCTTTCGTGGATGTAATAATCATTTTAAAAAATCCTTTATGATCGTAATGCATCCGCTTATCAACTACATGTACATCTGTTTAACCTATTCGAAGCTGTGCATTTGTTGGAAAACCATACCCAAGGTTTCTTCATTGATCCTAATTACTAGTTCTTGGTCATTAATTTTGGGGACTAAATTGAAACAAGTACCGAATTTTATTTTGGGCTCGGAAGTACGTTAGAATCTGCCTCGAATGGATTAGCATATGCTAGTATAGTTACAAGTATTTTCGTTTTTTTATTTAAGGAAAATAACAGGAATTATTGTCCTCCATATGGAAAAATCTAAAAATTCAGATAAGATATACAAGAAAAAGCCATATAATCTTAGGAAATTCATTGGAGAAGTTCGTAGGTCTCAAATTTTTTTCAGTCTTACAAGCACTTATATCGCTAAATTATGACGGAGAACTCCCATCATTTTATGAAATTCTACGAACTCTCCAACGCCTTCTCTTTTTAGCCAATACATCCGTTTATTATCATGTGATTTATAAACGTTGACAAAAGTTTTATTGTTTTATGTAACACTTGTATAAGAATGAAGATTAAATCCTTCGATATCATCAAATATTTTAAGACAAACTATCCCAATTTTTAATTAAGTAAATAAGAAATAAAATATGTAAAAATTTTTTAAAAAATGACGGAATTCTTTTCTTTTATGTACGGTAAATGAATTGTTTTTTTAGTTAATGCTGTTGATTTTTTCTTGGAGTAACGTGAAACTTAATTTGTATAATAGAGCATTAAAATCAAGGCAGGTCTTGCACAATCTTCTTAAGAAAACTATACTATACTCTAACTATTAGAATCGAACTTGTTAGTAAAACTGAAAAATGTGTGCTATTAAGACAACAAATTTTCAGTAGTTAACCTCCGAGTTATTGTACAAACAGGACCTTTGGATCTTATTCGTTTAAATCTTCATTAAAGTGATTTTTCTAGCATTATTATCATCATTAAAATTTCAAGAATATATATGAATCAGACTTAGTTTCTCATTTTCGCTAATAAAAATTTTGGTTCGTGTTTAACAATTCTCAAGAAACCCCAACTAAATCAAAGTCCTCCGTTCACACGAGTTACAAACAAAAGAAAATAAGCATATTTTTTTAATGATTCACAAAACAACAAAAAAGATTGCGGCCACCGCATCTGCAAATTTGTACGACAAAAGTGCACAGTCATGAAAAATACCAGGCGCACAGAATTCATCAGCAGGCAAAATTCTTTTGTCTATTTGTTTTTGTAAAATACAAAAAATCGTTCTTGTTTACATCTTCAAATTCAAGACACACATCCTATGGGTTTTGTTATTGTACAAAAGAATTCATAAAAGAGCTTTAAGCTTTAAAGAAAAACACTAGCATAGTGAATAAGCGATTACGTTTTAGTAATAGTTTCGTTCCAAACAAAGGCAGTCGATCGTCGCAGTAATAGTGAAGTGGCGTGCATGTCTTGATATGTTTTCATAATTTTGCCGACGGCATATGCATATTTAAAGTCATTGCTTAAATTCAACCTAAAATGATAAGTTATTCTATCACAATAATTAGAATAAACAAATGGATAAATAAATCGGCTTTAGTGAGTTGAATAAAATTTGTATTTTGCATTCAATTTCCATATAATTAATAAATTAATGAATAAAAATAATTAATAAATTAATGAATAAAAATAATTAATAAATTAATGAATAAAAATAATTAATAAAACAAGTGAATATATGTATAAAACATTTGTCACAATAATACTCCAGATTTTGATATATGTGACGATGTGCCAGTATTAAATATCATAACTAACGTCATTCTCTAAATGGAGCTCTATGTTCACTATGCTGATAGCTGATCGAATGGAACGATTTATGATAGATATGGGAACCTTTGAATTATTAGTAGCTTGTTAATCTCATGACTTAGATCACCGTGGTACGAATAACGCATTTCATATGAAATGCTATATTGTGCATAACTTCAATTATGGAACATCATCCCGATCAGCATGTTATTTTAAATTCTTAGGGTAATTATATATTTGAATATAAACAAACTAATTTCTACTTGCTCTTGATGTTTACTTTGTAGAAACTAAGGATGAGTATTAAGACTACAGTTAAATCTATACCCAAATCGTAAAATATTTTTATTTGAATTTCGAATATTTATTTTATTCCTTTCTAAAATAGTGCTTACAACTATTGGTATCCCATAAACTTGCAGGCCGGCTTCAATAAAGTTTTTGTGCAAGGAGACTATAGTGAAGGCATCGCAGTTAAATTTCATATTTGGCTTCCAAGTGCATTAGAAGGTTTGGTAAGTGAATAAGAATGCAATTCCTTGCAAAAGTATTAGCAGAGCATTAATATTTATTTGCAGATTTAGCGACATGTTTTCGAATCGACCATTACTCGACTCAATGAATTTTTTGCTGTGCCTGAAAAGGGCTTCTGCAGTACATATTGTGAAGGTGGTATGCCTATCTCTGAATCGTATTACGAAAAGTAATTTATCAGAAGTTCCTAATAACCAATGTGTGTGAAATTAATTAATATTTTCATTTTTGCAGACTACATAAAACTTCCAAATTTATTGCCTCCCAAAATGAACATGATGACACGAAAACATAGGTCTACCCCATTATTCGCAGAAAGTCTAGAATTTATTTAAAACTACGTTTTTATGAAGTTTAGTCAGTAGTTTCTCAATCAATGTATTTAATCAAATTTTTACTAAACAATTATTAATTGATAATACTTATGCAATATGAAAAAAAAAATAATCAAAATGTTTCATGTCATATGTATATAAATAATTGCATGAATTGAAAATAAATTATAAATTAAATAAAGGAGAATATTATTCAATAAAATTTACAAATCCTTACTTAAATTAGTCTAACATTGAATATATGATGGGAATAAGCATTCGCGTCAAGGGTGAGTATTATATTACAAAATGGACTTTTCGAATTATTAGTAAAGATGAAGATAAAGCCATTCCATAGCATTTAAAAAACTGTGCGAATAAGACCTAAATTTATTCCCTAAAATGGGCTTATTTTGTTCCCAATTCCTAAGTCCAAATAACTCTCGAAATCTTTCTCAGCAATTTCCAAAAAACCGCATCTAAATAAACGTTTCTATGCCCCTCTTACAAGCAAAGGAAAATAAGCATTTCGATTAGTCATGTAAATAACAAAAAGCCGACGGCAGCGCAGCCACAAATTTTTATGACAAAATCTCGTAGTCATGAAAAATACCAGGCGCACAGAATTCATCAGCAAGCAAAATTCTCTTGTATATTTGTTGTTGTGAAAAAAGAAAAATTATTTTTGTTTACAATTGAAAAGCTCTTCTGAAAGCTCTTTTATACAGTAATACAAATGCTTTCGTACAATAACAAAGCTCATAAGAGGTGTGTCCTAAATTTGAAGATATAAACAAAGCGAGAATGTAAACAAAAATTGGCGCGAACTAAATTAAGAAATATTTTTCTATTTCACAACAACAAATATACAGGAGAATTTTGCTTGCTGATAAATTCTGTGCGCCTGGTATTTTTCATGGTTCTGCTATGTTGTCATAAAATTTTGTGGCTGCGATGCCGTCGGCTTTTTGTTATTTGCATGACTAATCGATATGCTTATTTTCTTTTGCTTGTAACAGGGGCATAGAAACGTTTATTTAGATGCGGTTTTTTGGAAATTGCTAAGCGAGATTTCTGGCTTTATAAAGACTTATTAATAACTGAACAATATATAACCAAATACTCCAGAAACAGATAAATATATCTGCACATATCTGCCCCATTATTGATATTTAACTGAAGTACGTAGTTAGGCTTGAATTTATATAAAACCATCCTTTTGTAGTGAACATATATGAGGTCCTAGTTTATAGTTTCTAAATCAATATATTCAAACAAATTTTTATTTAAACTTGAAAAAAATTTTATTTTATTTAAACAATTCTTAAATATAAAAACAAACAATGAAAATGTTTCATGTCACATCTACACAATGTATGGATTGAAAATAATATATAAAATAAATTATGGAGAATATTATTCAGTAAAATTTAAAAATCCTTACCTAAACTAGCCTAACATTTAAAATATATTGGAAATTAATGATTCCTTCAAAGGTGAGTATCATATTATAAAACAGACCATTCGAATTATTAGTGAAATGAAGATAAAGACATTTTAAAAACTGTGCGAATACAATTTAAATTTATTCCCTAAAATAGACCCATTTTCTTTTCAAAGTCTCAAGTCGAAATAAATCGCTAAATCTTGCTTAACAATTTCCAAAAAACCGCATCTAACTAAACCTTTCCGTTCCCGAGTTACAAACAAAAAAATATAAGCATATCGATTAGTCAAGCAAATAACAAAATGCCGACGGCACCGCAGTCACAAAATTTTATGACAAAATCTCGTAGTCATGAAAAATACCAGGCGCACAGAATTCATCAGCAAGCAAAATTCGCTTGTATATTTGTTGTTGTGAAATAAGAAAAATTATTTTTGTTTACTATTGAAAAGCTCTTCTGAAAGCTCTTTTATACCGTAATACAAATTCTTTTGTACAAGAACAAAACTCATAGGAGGTATGTCCTAAATTTGAAGATATAAAGAAAGCGAAAATGTAAACAAAAAGTGGCGCGAACTAAAGTAAGAAATATTTTTCTTAGTTCACAACAACAAATATACAAGAGAATTTTGCTTGCTGATGAATTCTGTGCGCCTGGTATTTTTCATGACGATGACTATGCAATTTTTCATACAAATTTGTGGATGCGCTGCCGTCGGCTTTTTGTTATTTACATGACTAATCGATATGCTTATTTTCTTTTGCTTGTAACAGGGGCATAGAAACGTTTATTTAGATGCGGTTTTTTGGAAATTGCTAAACGAGATTTCGAGAATCATTTGGACCTAAGAATTGGAGAAGAAAATGGGCCACAGATGGCTTTATCTTCGTTTCCACTAATAATTCGAATAGTCTATTTTATAATATGATACTCACCCTTGAATATGACATGAAAGGCAGTGTTCTCTAAACAATTAAACTTTAAATAAAAACACGAATTTTCTATTGTAACTTTTCATTTATTTTACAAAATTAATCTACTTATTTTGTCACATTGTTTAATATATTAATTTAAATAAAATTATAAAATAAATAATAGAAAAATTTGCAATAATATTAAGAAATGCTATAAACATATAATATATATACTTAAATGTTTTAAAAGGACATATTCTCTGCGACAACATTTGACGGTGCCCAATGGATATAACATAAATGATCTTCCTATTTTCTTTTTATCTTGGTCGTAGTGGTGAAATCTTCGAAGCAAGTTATATCTCTGGTGATTGGCAAGATGCATTTTAAATAGATTGTTGAAGTCTTACACACATGGCTTTTGATTTTTTTTGCATATTGAATCTAAAGTCGTATTTTGTACCTATGAAAAAAAAGTGTCAAAATAAGACACAAAAATAAATGTTTTTAATGAGATAAAAGATTTATCTTAATATTATTAAAAAAAGGATTATAATTAAACTATTTTCCTTACCTCATTACGACTTATGTTGCTAACATATTTTTTTAATTATATGGAAATTAAATCCAAAACGCAACTTTCTTTTAATTATCCATTTGTTTAATTTAATATTTTTCTTTGCTTTACTGAAGACTTTTGGTTGCGTTTTAACATAGTGTCTATGCCGTCGGCAAAATTAAGAAAAATAAAAAAAAAACAAAATCAACCACTCAACTTTATTATTACTCCGCCGACCGACTGCCCTTGCCGAAAACGAACGTATGACTAAAACGTAATCGGTCCTTTACTATGCTAATGTTTTTCGTTAAAGTTGAAAGCTCTTTTATACCGTAATACAAATTCTTTTGTACAATAACAAAACTCATAGGAGGTATGTCCTGAATTTGAAGATATAAACAAAGCGAGAATGTAAACAAAAAGTGCCGCGAACTAAATTAAGAAATATTTTTCTTATTTCACAA
>KK351060.1:410501-438349 GCA_000671755.1 Glossina brevipalpis
ATTAAAAAAAGGATTATAATTAAACTATTTTCCTTACCTCATTACGACTTATGTTGCTAACATATTTTTTTAATTATATGGAAATTAAATCCAAAACGCAAATTTCATTTATTTATCCATTTGTTTCCATTTTAACACAGTGACTTTAAATTTGTATATGCCGTCGGCAAAGTGAAAAAACATATGAAGACGATCATACAAATTTGTCATCACTGCGCAATCCAACTGCTCTTGCCAAGTGCGAATGTAATACTAAAGCATAATCGCTTCTTTACTATGCTAATGTTTTTCGTTAAAGTTGAAAGCTCTTTTATACCGTAATACAAATTCTTTTGTACAATAACAAAACTCATAGGAGGTATGTCCTAAATTTGAAGATGTGAAGAAAGCCCGAACTAAATTAAGAAATATTTTTCTTATTTCACAACAACAAATATACAAGAGAATTTTGCTTGCTGATAAATTCTGTGCGCCTGGTATTTTTCATGACAATGATTATGCAATTTTTTCATACAAATTTGTTGGTACGTGGTTTTGTTTTTATTTGCGTCATCAAAATATGCTTATTTTCTTTTGTTTTTAACAAGGGCATGGAAACGTTTATTGAGATGCGGTTTTTTGGAAAAAATGCAATTAGGGAAGAAAAAGTAATATAAAATAATGGTCGGGCAAGACACAACTTCATTTAAAACAATTTTTTATTCGCTTTCATGATAAGTTATAATCTGTTTCTATGTAGATACTTACTCTTCATGCGAAAACTTGTATGGAATAGGATCCAAAAATAGATTTATAGGGTATAATTTTCTGCTACATTGAATTTTTAGCTCAAATTGCTATTATGAACAAATGTTCACGATGAAGTACTGAACAGTAGACCTTTCTGCTCTATAAAATGTATAATACGTCTTGTGGAATAATTCAAACATTCAAATTTTTTATATGAGTTTGGGATGCCGATTGTTTGTCAGGAAAATTTTGAATATTGAAATTTTTTTCATATAACGCTTTTTTCAAAATAAACTATTATGTGCGCGGTCGGAACAATAGCTTGATTCAATCTCATCGTTTTTGCGCCACAATACTTCAGTGTACTTGCAGATTGGACACAAAAATTCGTGGACGGCTAAGTTTAAATTAATTCAGAAAATGATTCTGAATCGATCGCGTTCATGATAGATTGGATCTTAGAACTTAATATACCTTGTAATATATATGATGGTGACTTGGCTTAAGCGAATTGTTCCGGGCCATATAAATCTATTCCTTATACAACTCTTCGACAGAAGCAAATGAAGAAGATTAGTTTCTATAGAAAGACCGCATGTAACACGCATATAGGTTTTTCTATTAAAATATTTTTCAATAACTGTTAATGTTAAACAAAAGTGAACATCTTCTGCTTTTGTATATGTTGTATACTTACTTTGGCTTTTGGGAATCAACGGGGGATCTAAGATTTTTTAATTGTCTTTAGATGCTTTTTTTTGGAGAACATTTTGTAATTTTTCTGTACACACATACCTTTCAAGTTATTCCGTTATTTGTATAAATAAAATTCATGTTAAAAATTTTTTATGGGTTAATAATTTTGTTGCCGTTTTATTTATTTATTTATTTATTTATTTTTTTTTATTGAATTATGACATGAACGTTTATTTCTTGTTTTTTTTTTTTTAATGTAATTAATTTGTAATTATGTGCCATTCATGCAATACACACATTTTTACATACACACAATTAATTGTGAATAATTAATTTATTCGGTATGTATGAGCGAATAAGGGAAGAGAATACTTTATTTAAGTTTTTTGAATTAAGATGTTTTTTTTTTGTCCATAAATATATATATATATAAATATGTATAGGTATATATATATATATAATGTACTCCGTGAAATTATTCTTAAAAAAAACCAAAAAAAAAAAAAATTTAATAAAATTATTTAAATAAATAACAACAAGTAAACACTTAATATTTAACGTACGGGAAAATTAAATAAATTAAATAGAAAATATAATAAATTAAATAAAAAGATATTCACTTATGTTTAAACAAAAAATCGATACAAAATAATAACAACAAATTCAGATATTAAAATTTTTTTCTTTTATCTTAATTTTAAAACGTTTTTTTGTTTCAAAGATTTTTATCTCTCTCTCTTTTTTATTTTAACAAATTACTTATATTTTAAATTTTAGTTTTAAATATTTTCTGTTTTTTTTCAGGGTATTTTTATTACATTTTCTTTTTATCTTTTTATCGATGTGTTGCTTAAACACTTGAATGTTTTTAACATATAGTTCTGTGTGTGTGTTATGTATTTTAGAGTTTTACTTATTTTGTACAATTTTTCAATTGTTTTTCTTTTATTTTTTTTATCGACATCTTTTACTTTTTATATAAATTTCTACAGGTGTTTTGATTTTCGATTTTTAAAAATTTTTTTTTTTATTTTGTTTTAATAAAAGTTGATCATTAAATTCAAATAGAAATGCGGCAGAAAGTAATACTTAAAAATTATGTGCTTCGATAAAATGTCAAAGAAGTTAATTAAATTAAAAAAAAAAAAGAATACATTGAAGCTTAATGATGTATAAGAAGAACATGGGATAGGTTTTATTCTCTAGGTTTTATTTATTTATTTATTTAAGTGTGTGTGTGTGTGTGTGTATATGTGTTTGTTTGGTACTAATTATAAATTGTGTCGAAAAATAATTCTTTATCCTTTCTTTACGTTTATTGTCTATTATTGGTTTGTGGTTTTAATTCTATATAAAAATGGAAACGAAGCGGAAAAAAGTACATAGCAGCAGTAGAATTTTTAATTTAAAATCTAAAAAAAAAATTTCCATTTCGCTCTAATTACTTCATACAAAAATAGTATAAGTTTCACTGCACTTTTCTTTTTTGATTATGGGGTTTTTTGTAATTTTTTTTTTTTAATTTTTGAAAAAAATAAAAATATTTTTTCTGTCTTGTGATTCCTCTTTTTAGTTTTTATTTTAACTACAAATCCTACAGGACAATTTTTAAACAGCATAGCAGCCTTTATTAGCTAACCAGTTAACTTCAAGTGTAAACTTTTTTTTTTCGAAAATCAAAGACGTGTACGGACTTTTGGTAAGTACAACCGAAAACTAATAAGGTTTGAGATTTAAGTGAATAAAAGCGAGATTCATTTTTAGATACATTCTCCAGATCAAGAAGATTTTTAAAAAAAAGAATAATCGTGAAGAAAAGATACTATTATCCAATGGACCATGGTTCTATTGAACCAATTTTGGCATATTCTACATTCAGCAGGATTGAAGTATAGAAAGGGGCTGAGAGTTCAGTCTAGAACAATTTTCGATTAATTTGTAAAAACTTTTTATCAAAATCAATTATTGTAAGAAAATTACTTAGAACTTAGAAGGGAAATATCAAAAAATGCTTTTATTATCACCATAAAGCCTGTATGCCAGATAGGCGTAACTAGAAAATTATTGAAGACGGACTCTTTAAAGATAACGCTTTCACAATTAACGGGAACATTGTCTATATGAGATTGATTTACAAGGTTTTCTGTAAAGTTCGCCTTTATCAACGTATTTGTAATTGTTATTACAAAGCCGGGAGGGCGGATTTGGTTAAATATTGAATATATCGAATATGACTCAAAAAGTGTTTCAAATCTTTTTCAAAAAATTTCAATGCAAAGCTTTAGTAACGACATGGAAAAATTGTCATCAGCGAAGGAACTTCTTTTTAATGAAGGATGATAACACGTGATATCAGAGGCTGCCATATTTCGCCACATTCATGGACCTTTAGCAATTTTTAATTATTTGAAGGGCTTTCCAAAATAATTATTTCTTTACTTTATCCTGGTAGGACGAAGGAGCACTATATTAGTTAAAAACAAAAACAAAGTGCCATCTGATTGCGGAATCACCCCTCTGCATTCTCTCTGGTCATTCCTTAAACTTATGTGAAGTAATTAATTTGCCAAAATTAAAAAAACATTACTTGGCGTGGATTTTTCTAAATTTGACATTGTCGTGTGACAAGGGTTACATTTTTCGTATAGAAGGTTGCTTATAGTTGGAAAGGAGAAAGCAGTCAAGAAAAAGTGAGAATATCGCCTTATCTCCCTCTATATATAAAATTATTTTTTTTTGTTGGGAATTAAGTGGGGAAAGCTGATACCACTCTTCTTCTGAAGCGGAAGAAATCTCTTCGATATAAAACATAGGAACGGTATATGAATAACGAAAACTGATTCCACTCTTGTTCCAAAGCCAAAGAAATATCTTGGACTTGAAACAAAGGAACGGTTTATTAATTTTATATTCTTGTTTGTTGGAAACTAAATGAAGAAAACTGATTCCACTCTTGTCTTGAAGTAAAAGAAGTCTTTTGGACTTGAAACAAAGGAACGGCTTATTAACTCTAAGCTTTTTTTTCACAAATTAGATTTTATCGATTTTTCTATGGATCTAGAAAATTGAGAATTAAGTTTTTGTTATTAAATTTTTTTTATATAAATAAAATAATAATAAAAATAAAAATAAAATTAAATTAATTATCTTTCATTGGGTTCAGAAAACCGTACAACGGCTAATTAAATTTTTGTTATTTCCCGATTCCAGAATCAAACATTTTAGAAGTACTGATCGATAGAAGTTTAAAAATTAAGTTCCTTCTAAAAAATAGTTAGCTACGTGTGAGGCGTAATTACAAAGTTCGTATTGGTATTTGAACTTCGAACGCTGATTGGAAAGAAAACTAGTTACTCTTAGATAATAATCATATTCCAATAAAGGAATTTCTCGATTGAATTTTGGCGTCTGGTGTTGTAGAAAATTTTTGAGAAAAGTGAAAAAATTTAGAAAAAAGTTTTCATTTGCGATTAAATATTTGCTGAGAAATTAATTTCAATTCTATGAAAAATTTGAAACTAAATTTAGAAATGATTTTAAGTGTGTTACGGGGATATTTTGAACTTTTTATATTTCATGTTAGGGCTATTTATCAAAAACAAATTCTCAAAGGTCAATCCAATGGTAGCTTATTTGGAGCATTAGGATTATTTTGTATAAAATATTTTCATTGTACAGTTCAGAGTTAAAAGCTGCTATTTTTTTTTAAAATACTTTTACTGTCATCATTTCAGCTGTCATCAATTTATACCAAAAAAAAAAAAAAAAAAAAAATTGACCAAAAAATTTAGTATAATATTTTCAAAATCATTTCTTTTTTTTTTGTCAACTTTTCCTCTCATGTATATGTAAATATTATTTTCTTTATTCATATATTTATAGTTTATATACTATTTTCTATAAGTTAATCATATTTGTTTTATATAATTGATTTATAAAGAATTCATGCACTGCTCTTCCTCTTCTTGTTTATTTCTGAGGAATAACTAGTGTATAATTTGGCCACGAAAGGCGACCAATTGTATTAGTTATAGTTGTAGTAGTTGAGGTTGTTGTATTACTCCTAGAAGTCATACTTACCAAAACATGATTGACGACATTATTATCGGGTCATTTGCTTGAGCTTAGAGCACTTGAATTATTTAAAGCGGTTGTAGTATGAGTAGATTTGTAAGCTGTAGAAGAAGAATTTACCAGACTACCTGAAGCTGGAGCTGGTGCGATACGTATATGTTTTGTTTTTGAATGCACTACGTAGTTGCCATCGTTGCCATGTGATGAACGTATCGTGGCCGATATTGAGACATTTGTTGTTGGAGATGGTTTATGTATTTGCGATATTAAATTATAACCTCCTGTACGTGGTATAGGACGTTTATTGGCTCGATTCGGACTAGGTTGATGATGATAATTTTGCGTAGAGGACGTCGCCTGTTGAATTTGCTTACCATGGCCAGCATTGGTTGAATTATTTGAATTTGAATTTGTATTTGGTGTAGTTGAGGAAGCTGAAATACGATCCAATTCAGTCATTGCCTCTTGTATGGCTCTTTCAAGTTGTGAGTTTAATTTTCGGCTCCTTTGGAATAGTTGTATTTTTTTTTGTATTTTGTTTTGTTTTGTTTTTTTTTTTTTTTTTTTTTTTTTTTTTTGAGAATTTCGCAATAATTTCAGTAGTGTTGTCAATGGTTAAAAAGAAGTATTAGATAAAAAAAAAAATAAATAAATAAATTAAAGTAAAAAACTATTTTTTTTTTTTTCAAAATTAATTAAATAAAAATGTAATATAAATTTAAAAGAAAAATTTCTAAGTATAAACTATACAAAGACAAAACTATTTAGAACTAAATTTCAAAAACAAAGCTACGAATATTCAAATATTTTGTTTACTAATAAGCATTCCATACTATTTTTTTAATTAACGGAAAATATTTAGCAAAAAGTTTTCACGAAAAATTTTTGAAAGCAAAAGGATATAATTTCTCCTAAATTTGAAAAAAAAAAACGTCTATTTCACGTTCATATGTTCACATAATTGTAACGAACGAAAAAACTCAATTCATTATAAGAACGACTTTTTTAAAATTGATTTCCTATCACTCAACGGCAACTTAAACTCTAAAATGCTCACTTTCTGGTATCCTTTTGAGCTTTATGATGAGCCTCCAGACCTTCAGAAAGACTTTGTAATGAATTCACTGCCATTAGCTCAGAGTTGGAACGGCCGCCACCACCAAACCATTGAACCCATACTGATTCCCCAAAGTTATCAGGGATTTTCACTATTTTCCCCGGCCAAGCTGGATACCCACGAGCTGGACCCCATATTAGTTCACCTACAGCAAATGTACGTTGCAAACTCATCGCCAAAGGTGATGTAACAGTCACGGTCGATAATGTTGATGATGAAGATGATGATGATGATGATGTTGACGATAACGATAGTGAAGTTTGTATATTATTTACATTATTATCGATTTCTTCACCTGAATTCACTAAGCGAAGAGACGAAGAAGCTTTCAAAGAAGATTTTAAACGATTCGATCTCGTTTGTTTTACAGGTGATTGCGGGGACGTTTTACTTTGTATTGCTGGCGTTGATGATGCTTGTGTTAAGGGCAACAACGTTGATGTTGATAAAGAATTTTGTAAATTCAATTGATGTTGTTGCTGTTGTTGTTGTTGTTGTTGTTGCTGTTGCTGTTGTTGTGGTTGTTGAAATTGTTGCTGATATAAAGGACTTGGTGTACATGATGGTGGTGGTGGTGTTATCATTAAAGTGGTTGTAGGAGAATTTTGTGGTGAATCTAAAGAAATACCACTTTCAATAAGAAAACATACAACAATTGCAATAATTCATGTAACAAATGCATATGTATACATAGGGGAGATGGTTGGTGGAGAGTGGAGGAGAAGAGAACAGTAGAGAGAGAACATCTTTCAGAACGTATTTTCAGCCCATGAACGAGAATAGCGATGAATGAATGAATGTTATGATGAAAGTAAATGTAATTCTATGTTTAAGCGATGAAAGCTAAAATGATTCGATTCAGAGATCCGACACCTTTTTAATTAAATTTTATACAAATTATTACGAAAAATCCGTATACGCTCCAATAACGAACTCTTTTTCTTTTCCCTACGACGAACTTTTGTTTGTTTTCTTTATACCTACCCCCCGTACCCTCGTATCCTCGTTCCACCGGTAACGCACAAAGAAATATAGTGTGAAAATATGTAATCTCTTCCATATGACGGTCACCACACAATAAATCAACATTAATTTTATATATAAAAAAAAAAAAAAAAAGATTTTTTTGTTCCGAATTATAGTTGGTTTTTTGTTTTATTCATCATCATCATCATATATTGGCGAAAAGACAGTGAACGGTATACCAGTATAGAGAAGATGTAAAAAACAAGTGAAATTATATCGCCGCCATAAAACGCATCATCAGACTTTTGGCCGCAATAAATCATGACAAAAAATCTTTATTAATACAATATATTGTACGCGCAATTTTATATACTTCATTTGTACATACAAATGTATGTATATATATGTATATCTATATATAAACACATACATATAAACGCTTTATATAGTTGTTGTTGTCTATAGAGAGATACATCGAACGTCGATGGTATTTGCTGTTCAAAATGTTAAATTGATGAGGTTCATGAATTCATTTGTATATGCGGCTTGAAAATTGAGAGAAATTTTCATTTATTTATTCTTTATCCTCTTTTTTTGTTTTTTTCCTTAATTTTCCTTTTTTTATATTTATTGCCGTAAGCTGGTTATATTAGATTATTCATCGTGATTGTTACATGCAAGAGTCGTAGACTAAGTAGTAAAATACTGTAATGGAAGTATTAAATCGATTTTTATTTTTCCGTTCGTCTACTTTTACTGATCTTAATATAATTTTAGAATTTTTCCAAAAAAAAAGTAATACGCAATTCTAAGACTTCGCAAATATGCTTTCGATTAATGGTTGAAGACGATATTATTATATGCCTGCTGTAGCTAAGAGTTTGCAAAGAGTTGGAAGATATTAGTTTGGGAAAAAAGAAATCCATCCAATCTTATATGAACTTCAGGACTTTATTTAACATTTCGAATTGGAAAATAATGGATTTCTTTTTTCCCACACTAATATTATTCGAAAATGCAGTGCTAGAGTGAAGGAGTGAACTGCCCCGTCCCCAATTGCCTAATAAGATTTATAAATTTATAAGACCTTTGGGTATCTTACTCACGAATCGTTTTAGGACTTCTTTCTTTTCTATATATACATATTTATTCATTAATGTTTTAATTTAAAAAAAAAAAATTTTTTAAATTTTTTTTAATTTTTAAAAAAAAAATTTTTTTAATTTTTTTTTAATTTGAAAAAAAAAAAAATTTGTTAATTTTTTTTTTCTTTTTGATAAGCCCTCATCAATAAGTTTTAAGTGTATCCCTATACAGCAAAGGCCTGATTTATTTTTGTCTTTTATCAGACATTAAATATTTAATAAAATATTTTTTTGAATTACAAAAACAAAATACGTTTGGAATTTGGTATTCTTGTCGATGGGAGATAAAAATGAATATAAATAAACTGTAAATAATTATTTTAAAAATCTTTTTTAAGCTACTTAAACTTTTTTTTTTTTGTATGTGTGTGCGGTTTATTTAATTAAATTCTTCGCGTGTGCACAAGAATTGAATTGAATGTTTATTTTGACAATTTTTAAAATATTTAAACGAAAAATACCATTAATGTGTAGCTCTCTTTGAAATTCCCTTTGTCATCAAAATGCATTTGTTTTATGGTAAAACTGTTCAAATTATACGCAACCGTGGTTTTGCTGTCAGCATTGTTGCGGTCGTAAGAATTGATTGCAAGTTACTCGAACGTGAATACCAAAGTGTTGAAAAAATGAGATAAAATCAATGCATTTTGAATTTAATAAACCACACATTCAAGGTATTACCAATGATCGCAGCCGCCGCCTATCAATTTTATCAATGAAGCTTGAAAAGTACGAAATGAAACCACAAATTTCACTTCTCGTAAAAAAATTTTTTTTTTTTTTTTTTTTTTCATTTATGCAAATAATCTAATCTAAAGATTACCATACATTTTGTGTACACAGATGCTGCTGCTTAACAGCAGCAAAATAATAATAAAAAAACAATGGGAGAGAGAGAGAGAGTAGAGCGAGCATCATAAGCAATAAAAAGATTTTCGTTACTATTAATCGAATTTTATCGAATTACTGTCAAAAAAGATGGCTAAAGAAAGCTACAGTAAAAACTAGCTAAAAACTAACTGTTGTATATTTTTTAAAAAATTAATTAAAACCTAAAGATTAATACTCTAATACGAGATATTTGTAAAAAAAAGATCTATGGCAAGTTAAGTAATTATACGTTATAAGTCTTACAATTTTTTAACAAAAAAGAATAATGACATAGCGACAGTAGCCGTGTTGCTCGCATATCTGGTTACAACAAGAGTTGGTTTACAACACTAACTACTACTAAATCGTTCCTTTGTTGTCCAGATGGATCTACCGACTTGTCTAAGCTGCTCTTTTAACAACGTGATGATATTATTGAAATTTTTATTATGAAAAACTCTTAATCAATTTTAATGGACATGTATATATATATATATATATTGTTATATCAACCTATGAAAAGTGAGAGTATGTTTGTTTTGTCCTTCTGTTTGTAACACCTCGAAGGAAGCTTCTAATCCCCCAAATCAAGTGCATATATTTTTAATCATCATCAAATTTAGAATTGATTTAAGCATGTCCGTGTAAGCCCCTTGTCCGTCTGTCTATATGTTCGCCCTTAGTAAACATTTCTGTGCCCGCGAAAATAAAGATATAGATATATAAAATCGATTACAAGCCTTGCCTGCGGTATAAAATAAGCTGGAAACGTGTCTCTTTGCTGTCTGTTCTGCTCAGTGCTTATAGATCGCAAAATAAAAATTTCCATAGTGTTCCATAACAATAGAAAAAATTTGCTAAACCCATCTATTAAAATTTAGGTTTTTTCTCCTTTTTTTAAGATGATGGATGGCGGATATAAAAGATAATTTTCTTAGTTGTTATAATCAACGATATAAACTTCTCTCTTAAGAGATCACTCTTTACGAAATGTATTAATTGTCTCGAAAGGATAAGTGGCGAGCATCGAGTTGTGTTTTTGATATAGAAAAATTAAGGAATTATTACTACATTTATTATCTTCCGGTGTAATTTGTGAAGTATCGTACCTTAATAACGCTTAGGTTAATACAACGGAGTTTATAAAAAACCTACAGGGAATAATGAAACAATAAAAAAAAACCCCACTTAAAATATATCGATTTTGTATATATATATATATATATATAAAACCGTAATATTATCCAACTTTCATTGTCGTTTATTGACACATGGCGGCATGTAATTCTCTCCTGAAATAGTATTTTTTTTTTTTTATTTTTTCTTTCAATTGTGACACGATTCTGAACTTCGATAGAAACTCGATAACCATGAATATATTAAAATAAAAAAAGAGAAAAAAAAAATTAGTTCGTCTATAATCAAATCATTTGGAATCCCTAACTAATACATTTATTCCTATACATAATTTCTAATAATGCGATGATAAAGTCAATCAATGAATAAATACATATATCAACGGTAATATAGAAAAAGAGCACACAAAAAAAAAAAAAAAAAAGAAAAGGAAAGAGATTTGAAAAGCAATAAAAGCAATTCAACCGTGAATAATGAGATTCGTGAGAGCGTAAAAATGAAATCGATATAGTGAAGTAAATATTTTATAAAAGTTATCTTTAGCTTAAGAAGAATTTCCAGCACTTACTCTATTATTATTCTAGTATTTGTGTATAATAATCAACCTACGTTGATAACTAATCAATGGTTGCTAATAGAATAACAAACTAAGTCTACCGTCTGTGTTCAAGTGCGTGAGCGTAAGTTCTGTATAAGTGCTTTTACAATACATTTACATTGTATATGAATATAAATAAATACATTGGAAAATTTCGATGAGATTAGTAAAATAATTGCCTCTAATCAGATTCTAAAGAGTATAACTAAAGCGTAAAATGAGTATAAAAAGCAAATGAAAAGAACAAGAAATGATACATAAAATATGTTATAAATAAAATCGAAAAAATAAATGAAAACGAAATAATGACAAACATAGAGCGTTAGGTGAATGTGGGTGAACAAGTAAGTCTAAGTGTAAGTGAATGTAAGTGAGTTTGAGTGTGTGAGTGAGTGAGTGAGATGTTTAGAGCAAAAGAATATTTAACGCATTGTTATGACACATACGTTCGTTAGATTTGTGTGTTTCGTGTAAATTTCAACATTCCAAAGGACTCGCAAATACGGTGTATGCGTACATGTGTTAGTTATTTAGCAAAATGATTACCAAACCATACAAGCATTGGTACAATTTGGTGCTTTGGTGCGCATTTGTTTGCTTTTTTTTTTTTTTTTGAATTTTTTTCTTTTTTGTTTTTGTTTGTTTATGTGCAATGGAAAGTAACTCTCTAAACATATTAACAATATTACTTACCATGAGAATCAGGTTGTGGATTATGACCGTGCTGTTGTTGTTGCTGTTGTTGATGCTGCTGTTGCTGTTGCTGTTGCTGTTGAATAAATCCCAAGTTTGTTAAGCCTTGTGTTTGAGTGACATTACCACCTATCAACTGATATTGCGGTGGTGTTTGCACGCGACGAATTTTAACATCCGTTGGTTTGTAAATATTTGCGTTTTGATATGCGGTCGATATAACAACGCCTGCGTTACGTGAAAGGGCAAAACAAGAAAAAAAAAAAAATCAAAATCAAAATCAAAGATAAAAAAGGAGAAAGAGAAAAAAAACCACAGTGAATTTATGTATATTTTAGTAGCAGTATTAAATCAGATTTACGCAAAAAATAAGCCTACGTTGTCATACAATGTCAACACATCAAAAATCAGTGTGTGTGTTTGAAAAGAAGCTATATTGCTGACACAATCCTCTTTTCTTCTTGTTGCCATAAGTTGATTTTTATACACTTCATCGAAGTCTTCTGGCATAATTATCTTGTCATTGCTTTTGTAACACATATAATTATTATATTAGAAGCCCTAAGAAGCATTTATGGGGGCAATCAAAATTTTTTTTTCGCTATTTTCACATATGCATTCGTTCATCTGCTGGTTTGCCCTTACGTCTGACGTTTTTGTTATTTTCATACATGCGTCCGTTAATCTGCCTGTCTGTCCTTATGTCTCACTATTTTGCTCTTTTGAGCTACACGTCCATTAATCTGCTATTTTGTCAGTACGTCTGACATTTTCGCTATTTTCACATATGAGTCTGTTAATCTGCCTGTCTGTCCTTATGTCTCATCTTTTTGCTCTTTTCATATTTGCATCCGTTAATTCGCCGTTTTGTCTCTCCGTCTGATCTTTTCGCTCCTTTCATGTATTGTTCTTAGGTTTGATCTTTTTGCCCTATTTTTATATATTGTCCTGTGCATCTATGCTTATCCGCGCAAATGCTTTTCTCTGCTCATCCATTATTCTGACTTAAGATTGCAAAAATAATATCAAAAGAATTTAAACTCGATATAAATGTTTTCAATTCCTCCTCCCATAGTTAAGATATTAATCAAACGATTTTTACATTTTCATTTCAAATATATTTTTTCATTCACAACTACAACTTACTGTCTGCCTAGCAGTAATACTAACAAACCTTCTTTGTGAAAGTGTTTCGATTGTCCTACGTTTAGGCTGAAATCGGAGAAAATTGCCATTTCCGTTTGAGTCGAGTATACCAAATTCGTTGTAAGACATCTATATCGTATATGTTTTCTATTTTTTTTTTTTTTTTTTTTTTTTGCTTAAATACGTGGTTATATATTTTGTATATTTTTCCACATAATACCCACCAAGGGGGTCCTTATGTAATAAGAGCAAACACACAGTTACTACCCATTAAATGATGACTTCCTTCTTAAAGTAAACTACATAAGGTTTAAAGTGTTACCCACACACACGTATTACGTGTATCGATTCTTGTAATAAATATGTTGTTTGTCGGTATGTTTTCCGTTTATATTAGTATGCCTGGAAAGCTTTACGGCATAATTTAATGTTATGCTCTATTGAAGTTTAGAAAGAATTCCTAAATTTTTCTATGTTGTTGTTATTATTTATATTTATTTACTCGTGTCTATGGACGGATACGCGCGTGTGAGTTTACATTTGATGTGTGCGTAACGGCATCTAATAGTGCATGGAATTTATGACACCGATTGTAAAGCATTTCATGTAAAACGCTACTCTAAAATCACTGGCATATAAAAATGTTTAGCTTCGCTTCCTTTTCTTTTAAATCTATTGACTGAATATGCGTACGTACGTACGCTTGACTTTTGTGTAAAGAAAAAATAAAATAAAGTTATTTATGTCGGAACTTGTTTCTATTTGTATTTAATGTTGCGTTCTAATATCTTTTGATTTTATATTCTCTCTCTCTCAGTTTTATATTTTTCTTTTCTGAACACTTTCTTCATCATAAAATTCATCTTTTCTTTCTTTCGTTTTTTTTTTTTTTGTTTTTTTTTTTTAACGAAAATATTTTAATAAAAGTTTTTTCAATAACAACGAAATTTTCCCCCTCATAAGGACGTACAGACAGACTATTGGCTGCCTCAAAATTTATTGGGTTTGTTACATGAAATACATAAAAGATACCTTAAGGATTTGCTGGTGTAGTTTGATTTTATTTTGCTGTTTACTTTGAGGTTTTGCTTGATTTGTATGATTTTGCTTTGTTTTGTAAATATAGAGAAATTTTCGGGTAACGTTTGGATAGGAGATCTAAAGCTTTTGGATTTAATGGCATTTTTATGATGGATATTACGGTATTTCTTTTCTATTGTTCGCCAAAGAGCATCGCATCGTCGAGAGTAATTTCACGGTAGAGTACGATGATGAAATAAAGAAAATTTTACCAACAAGCGAAGATACACTCGCCTTTTTTTTGTCTTTCTGTTTAATTACTATAATATTTTTATTTTCAGATATTCCAAATGAAATTTATTCGTTTTTTCACCCAACCACCCAAAAGTTCATCGTCTACCTAATGACTTGTTTGTTATAGAAAACATTTGACCCTCTTAGCCCTACTCGTAATTTTGCAGAAAGTCTGTTGGCTGATCGCTCCTCTGTCCCTAGGTCTGACATCCTAACATTCTTCTGGGTGACCGTTCGTCTGTCCCTAGGTCTCTTAGCCTAATGTTACAGTTCTTATATGTTCTTCTTGTTCGACAGCTTTTATATGGTTTTCCGTTCGCTTACAAAACATTCCTTTAGCTGACCGCTTGCCCGTCCCTTGTCCGGCAATTCTCGTATGGTTTCCCATTTGCTTCTGGGCGACCGTTCGTCTGTTCATAGTTATCATAGCTTACTGTTACACTTCTTGCAAGTTCTTTTTATATCGGAGTTCTTGTATGGATTTACGTTTGCTCACAAAACATTATTCTGTCTATCAATGAAGCGGAAAAATTTGATGCGGAAACCTAACATCTAAATTAGTTTTTCCGCTTAGCAGTAATTTTGCAATATTTCCAAAATTAGAGGTCATACGAAAAAGTTTTCGAATATTTCCACCAACAACTTATGAATTATTATTAAAATAGTAAAATCGCTAAAGTGCTTACAAAGGGTATGTAACGTGAAGGTTTTTCTAATAAATTGAAAAATTTCTTTCAAGTATTACATAAAAGTTGTGGCTGTTAAGATAGCGACTAGTTCCATGACCTCTAGCCGCTTGATTAGTATCTTTAAAAAAGATATTGGGGACGAATTACTTAAATGAAATGTTTCAACCGAGCAAAAAAAAAAATTAAAAGTTGAACTTAAGGGCGAACAGAGCTATTCGAATATTTCTACCAACTGCAACTATAGGAACACATTAAGCTTTTTTAGCATTCCTTCAGGGAACACCATTTTGTAATTAGGAGATGCTAATTAGTCGATTTGCACTTTTGACAAAATTTTAAAATTTTCAAATATTATTAACGCGGATCACATATTGTTTACAGCTCTTTCGTAATTGTTTGCTTGTCGGCCAATTGGAATCATTTGAAAACGTTGATGATATTGTCTACCGAGTTCTAGAATTACACCTAATAGTTTTGGCAAATAATTTTATATAATGTAAGAAAATCAGGTTGACCAAGAATACATGTTTTTATATTTTGGACCTTTGAATGGAACTACAAAATTGCCAGTTCTTGTTTGGGAGAAATAGTTTAAGTAAAACACATAACATTTTATCGCAATTAATGAGTAAAGCACTTACCTCTCTCACAATCTGTTGTTGATGGAGATTGGCGGCTATCAGAACTTTGCGGTGAGACAGCCCCACCATCTGGTTCTGAGCTGGATACACATTGAACCTGTGATGTTAAACACATATTTTTAAGTTTGTATATTCATACAAAAGGTAGTTAAGAATATTACTCTTATGACGAACATTGAAATTTTTTTTTTTTTTTAATTCTAAACTGTTTTTCTTACCATGTCACTACCACTGCTACGATGGCTAGGCGGCCTCTCTGGACTTCGAGGACTGTGAGTGGTTGTGTCGGGAGGACTGCCTGCTACTGACCGTGGGCCATTGGCATTCATAGCTGGGGGTGATGATGATGAAGTAGCCGTTTCTAAAACAATACCTACTTGATCATTAACTATAGCATTTAGGTTTTGTTGTTGCTGTTGTTGCTGCTGCTGCTGTTGATGATGTTGAATAGTTTGTAAAGTGACTGTTTGCTGTTGAGATGTTACCAATTGTTGTTGCTGCTGTTGTGGTTGAGTAGTTTGTTGTTGCACTTGAATGGTGCTATTCTGCTGTTGCTGTAATAGGTTTTGTACGGTACTTTGTTGTGTAGTCGCAGTTGGCATCACCAAACCCATAGGGGTTGAATAGATTTGACCGATTGGACTCAATTGACCGTTACTGCCAACTATGAATTGTTGACCCGTGGCTGCTGGTGAGATGAATTGCTTGTTTGTTTGCGGAGAAGCAGCTCTTAACATCATTGTGCCCTGCGGTGTAGTAGCGGTTAGTATATTTGTTGTGGGTGCACAAGCTCCAACATTTTGTAATTGCAGAAGGGTGGTTGTGTCTGGTCGCATGACAAGGCCTGCGGGCACTAACAGTTGTTGCCCAATAAGATTCATGGGTTGTATAAGTTGCCCATTCTGTAACAATATTTGTTGTGTTTGTGGGTGAGCAGGCGCTGCCGTGGCCGGCTTGTTAACAACGATACCTTGTATGCCCGAACCCAATTGGAATTGCTGATGGTAGGGGGTAGTTGTGGTGGCGGCCGAAGCTGTAGTTAGTTGCACTACTTGCGGTTGACTTGATGTTTGTTGCTGTTGTTGAGCTGCCGCTGCTACAGTAGCGGCGTGCTGTTGTAAAATGGTGGCTGTTTGATTCGGTATTGTTGGTGAAATTTGTGCCGTTACATTTTGCCCGGCGTTAATAAGTGTGGGGCTTGTAGAGTTTTTGCGTTTCTTGGCACGTCGCTTTAAATCCGTTGCTTGCGAAGTAATAATGATGCGCTGCCCTTGTTGTTGAGGTACAGACGTTTGCATATATGTTCCTAATGGTTGCTGAACTTGTATTTGAGATACCATTTGACCATCTAATGTCGCAAACTGTTGCTGTGTGGCGGCAGTCGCAGCTGGTGGTTGCTGCTGTTGTATGACATAACCTCCGTTTGTTAAATTATTTAAGACTACTGTCTGTTGACCTAAAACTCCAGCGGTTGTAGCAGTAGTGGGGGCACTTATCAATTGATTACCCGTGGTAATGATCGATTGATTGCCAGTGGTGTGAATTATGTTACCAGTGTTGGTTAGTACTTTAGCTCCGTTGTTAGCTAAAATATTTTGGCCGGTTGAATTGAGTATAACAGTGGTAGGCTGCAATTGTGTATGCGTACCAGCCGTTGCTGTAGCCTGACTAACAATATAACTTGCACCATGTTGAGGTTGTATTGTTGCCGCCAACTGTCCTGTGCCATTTAATACTTCCATCTGTCCTGTTCCTTGTTGCTGTATAATTACATTTGCAGTTGTGGGTTGAGGGGCCGTTGCATTACCACCGGCAATTAAAAGCTGATGCTGTGGCTGCTGCTGTTGTTGCTGTAGAACTTGTGTCTTTGCTTGGGAAGATGGCATCACAATGAGTTGACCAGTTGACGTCATAATAATTTGCGAGTTTCCCGGTTCATTTGCTTTAAGTATGGGTTGCAATTGTACTTGATTGATAGGTATGGCTGTACTTGTTGAGATTTTTTGTAAGGTAGCCTGAATCTTTTGTGTAGTTGCAGGTGGTGGTATGATATTGAAGCGTTGTTGGCTTCCAGTGGTCGTAGTAGTTGTAGCAGCGCCTCTGTTACCAGCTATTGTTGTTACTGTAGTCCTTGTCGACGTACTGGGTGTATTGGCGGCCAAGATTTTTTGTTGTGAACCGTTTTGTATTTGGGCGTTACTTTTAATTTGCCTCACAATGCGTACTTGTTGAGGTTGATGAGACGGTGTGGATGGCGGCGGTGGCTGCTGCTGCAAACGAATTTGCATTGTTGGCTGTGGTGGCATGGGCGAGATGGCCGGTGAGGGTGCTGCTCTTGAAGTGGAAATGCGCGAGCTGGTAGACTCGACAGAACCAGCAGGGGATGGAGGGCACGGTCGTGGACTTTCATGGCTGGTGGAAACAGCACCTACCTGTTCTGGTTTCTTCGTACCGTCAGGAGTTTGGCGTTGCAAGTCGGGTGTAGATCGCGGTCCGCCAACTGTACTAGAAGAGACTGGCGATTCTTGAGCTACTGGCACCAGTTTGACCGGTGGTTTTATGTGATTAAGCCCAGTAGTCATATAAAAAGAATTTTGTTGTGATGTTTGCAAAGTTGGTTTAAGATTTTTAATTTCGTAGGTACTTAGGGAGTTTCCTAGGCTCATGGAAATTTTTGCTTGACTAGCCTTGGCTACTGGAGTTTGCTGCTGTGAGACGCATTTACGTTGATTAGATGTAAATTGTTGAGGACGATAATAGATATTGGAATCTTGAACTGCTTGAGCTTTTTCAAGAGTGGTTTCCATTTGGACTGGTTTCTCAATCACAGTTTGTTCACATATTGGTTTTTGGGTTTCTTCGATCATCTCATCTTCGGCTTCATCTTCTTCGCCACTTTCTTCTTCCCCTTGGGCTTCCTCTTCGTCTTCGATATCTTCTTCTTCTTCCACTTCTTCTCCATTATCATTGTCATTGTCCTCGTCTTCGTAGTCTTCTTCTTCTTCCTCTTCTTCTTCTAACTCAGGACTGTCTTCTTCTGTTGCCTCAATGTTCTCATTAGATAATATATTATTTTCAGTTTCTTTATTTTCAATTTTAAATTCATCTTCATTTTCATCTTCCTGTTCTTCTTCCATTTCCATTTCCTCATCAGGATTTTCCACATCCTCCATTTCATTACCATTCACGACCGTAACATTTATTATTGAGTTTTCAAGTAATGCATTTGTTGGCTGTAAATAGCTATTACTTGTATCTTCTTTTAGATTCGATTTGAACTCTTTGCTGTTGCTGTTGTTGTTGTTGTTGTTTGATTCATTTAAAATGTAATTAGCTCGACTATCACGTGAATTTGATGACCATTGAAAGTGCCCACCATTTGAATTTGTTGTTGTTGAGTGACTTTGCATTTGAGCATCTACTGAATTTTGAAAATCATGTGGTAACGGTGGTATGCGGTCGACATGCGGCCAAATTTTATTACCACCTTGTGGTAAGTTAGCGCACGGCATTCTTATACTGCCGTTACTGCTGTTATTGATATCGTGGTTGTTACTGCTATTAGAATTGTTGTTGTTGTTGTTGTTGTTGCCGGTATTAGAATTAGTTTCAAATGTTTCGGTTATCACATGCTGTTGATTTTGATCCTTTTGATTAGTATGTGGCTGCCGGTGCTGCTGCTGCTGCTGCGGCTGCTGCTGCTGCGTTTGTGGCTGTTGAATGGCAGGCGGTAACATTTTATAGTTTTGACTAGATTGTTGCTGTTGCTGCTGTTGTTGCTGTTGATCATTAGCAGCAAAAAGCGGAGATTGAGATGCAGGCATTTGATTATTATTTGACGGTATATCATTAACATTTCTACCGTTGCTAATTGCAGGTTCTGTTAAATGTAGTTTACGACGTTTGGCATCTAAAATAGTAATAAGAAAAGAAAAAACGATTAATTATAGTTAAGAGAAAACAATAAACAAAACCTCAACCTTAACCTTAACACCTTAACAAATGAATTCAAAAATTATATAAAATTTCAATGAAAAAAAAAATTATTACTTATATCGTATACCACTCTACTATACTCTGTTGCATTACAGACTACAAAGAACTCCCGCGGCTTTAACAGATGTTATGATATTGTTGTACATTGACATCATTTGCATTTTGATGAAGAATTTCGAAAATTTACTTTTCTCCTAATAATGATTTATTGATTACATGCAGACAAAAAGGCGTGAGAGAACTAGAAACGAAGAAGAAGAAGAGGTGTATCGATGATGATGGTTAGAAACGTCATGGTAGTCTGTATATTATATTTTATAGTCCATGTTTGTTGTTTCTTGTTCTCTCTATGAAACAAAACAACCAAGTATATGATGATGATGATGATGGTAAAGAAAAAAAAAAAAAAAAAAAAAACTTTTTTATTGCCAGGTAGCCGGTTATTAATCATCTCTTACAGACATCATAACACACAAAATAGACAGACAGACAGACATGTATGCATGTATGCACAGTAGCAAGAAAGAATAACACAACAAGAACAACAGCAACAAATGAAAGGGAAAGAGTTGTTTATTTACAATGCAGTCACAAAGTGAATAATGCGAAAAAGTTGGCGAACGAATATATGGGTGACGAAGGTGAAGTATGTGTTTGTGCGTTTATATGCAGTAAATTAATTCACGGTCTCTTTTTTTTTGTATTGTGTTTTTATTTTTATATTCAGTTTTTTTTTTGTTTTAATTCTGTAAAACAAACAGAAAAACGTTTCATAAAAGCAATCAATTAAAATCCATCGATAAACATCTACCGACAACAACATAAAAACGGAAAACGTGCATGTATTATAAGAAGAAAAAAAAAGCACATAAACACATACCTACACGAGAACGTTAATGTAAAGGTTAACACGCACTGTATCAAATAGAAAGAGAGATTAAATATGGAAAAAGTCTAGACTTTAGTCTAAACATGAAAACGTAAGTTTGTCTGTAAAGTATGTGATTAGAGTGATTCGAAATGAATTGAAGTTGAGTGTTAAAATATGTTCGTATTATTAATTTGATACCTTTTAGGCAATACAGCTTAAATAGTGTGGATGCTGATGATGCTTTAGATTAGTTTAACATGAACCTCAAAAATGTGACTGATGTTCACGGCATTCCTACTATTGTCCACAATAATCTCTTCTTCATTTTTCCTTTTGTTTTGTTGTAAATATCATTTCCTTAACAACTTTCAATCAATTTTTAATGTGAAGGAGCAAATTGAATCCAGAAAGAAACTTCTTTTAGGTCAGTATCTAATCTTAATTCTTAAACACTTGAACAATCTGGTGTATGACGTTGTGAAATGAGCCCTCACTTTGGTGATGGGAAAGCTTTCAGCTTATTAGAGAATCTTATTTTGAAATCTGGGCAACCGTATCAGAATTGAAGGATCTATAGGCTCAGCAAGCTTCAAAAACGTAGTTCCAAAGGGGAGTAGGAAACTGGTGCATTGACGAAACGGTGGAGCACCAAGGCCATGTAGGAATCACAGTTAGTAAGGAAAACTAAGACTTGAATTGCTAACATTGGTAGAAACCTTACTAGGCATTCCGATGTGAGGGAAATTAGTTTAAAAATTTTATATTTCAACTTTGAAGAAATTTTTCTTTTATTACTTTAATGGCATTAAACACTTCCATCCACATGGCAGGAATGAGTTAACATTTTTTTTCAAACTCCAGTTGCGTACTATCTGATCCCCATAAAATATCTGTAAAGCAACTCAACGACTATGTTCGGAAAATCGGGTTTTTTGTTCATTTAACGTTTCGTTTTCTTGTCCTTCTATGTCCTTCCTATTGTTTTTCTACTAACTCAAAAAAAAAAAACTAAACTCATCTTCTTCTTGTGCTTCTTTTTCGTCTTTGATACCTTGTTCTTCTTTCGCTTCTTCTCCATTATTATTGCCTTTTTATTCGTAGTCTTCTTCGTCCAGAAAATCAAAAACAAATTAGATATCGTTCGTATTCTGATATTTGATTTGATATGAAAGAATGTTTTTGAACCACTCTAATGAAAATTTTACGTTTTTGTACATTTAAGGTATAAAGCATATGTCATCATATCTCAGTATTATTTGCATACACTTCACTGACAATAACAGTCGCGTAACACATTGGCTAGGTGGTTGTTAGGCTTCATAGAGAGGTAAGAGCGTATAAAAGTAATGCTGCATTAATGTTTGCCTTGCGTTAGCTTGTACTCTTTCTATGATATATTTCTGTTATATTATATTGTTGTTTGTTATTTCATGACAAATTATTATGGCGCAAAAGATATTGCATATAAAATATTCCTTAATTATATCACAACTGCCAGGTAAACATACACATACATACATATTTTCAGTTCATGCTGCGTGTAATGAATGAATTTATCGGCTTATAATCGCTATGTTGTTGTAATTAAAATATGTAAACATTTACATTTTTTCTATTTTTTTTTTTTTTTATATGCATTTAAGGTGACTGACTACACTCTACCTCAATTATTGGCGACCAAATATATTAGCAAAGTCTGGCCGTTACGTTAATTTGGCCGACATGCGATTGCATTTTTAAAACAAAAAAAAAAAAAAAAAATCTCTAAGCAAACAGTCATAAATTTTTTATTTGCAAAAAAAACAACAGGAAAAATCTTTTAATTTTCAAAAAAAAAAAAAAGAAAAAAAATGAAAGAAAATAATAAAACAATATTTATTTTCGCTTTTAAACATGATTTTAAAACTTTGATAAGCATTTTACCATACAACTCACATTACAATAAACCAACATACAGTACCACTACATAGTAACAACAAACAAACAAACACAGCAATAATTGCCAATAGCCAGACCAAAGGATCTTTCATACTCTTTAACTCGCTCGTTCGGGTTGCGTTTATTGTTATTGTGTATACGGATAAGTGCTTGCGTTCCCACTTTCTCTCTCTCTCTCTCTCTCTCTCTCTCTCTCTCTCTCTCTCATATCGCTTATATCGTAGCTACCAATACAGTTAAAAGCTATTTGTTGTCAAGTCAAACGATATTTCTGTTAAGTCCGTTTCACTTCTGTTTGAACGAACGAAGCATGCATGCATGCAGTAGTATGTATAGTGCGTGTTGCTGAACGGTTTCATGTTTTAGTAATTTGTTGTTTAGCTACTACACATATTTTGTATTTGTTTATCGATTCCACTGCCCACTACTTTAGTCTACTTTTAGCGGTTTTTCGGCTAACATAACACAACCTAACATACATTTGTTAGTTCAGTTGTTGTTATTTTTGGTGTTTGTTGTTTTATTTTGAAAATCGTTTTATTGCGTGTTCAAGATTATAATTTAAATGTTCGGTTTTTGGTGGGGCTTTACCCGCCTGCGGTAAAGACCTATGTCGCAGACTTGTATCCAATATGCGTTGAATTTATCGTTATTGGTTTACATCGTTATGTTATGTGTGTTCGCTTATTCAGATATTGAAATGTAAGCGTATAAATAAGGTCGCTATTTTAATTATACATAGTTGAACGCGGTACGATGCAAGATGGAGGAAGCTTGTAATAATTTTGTAATAAACAAAACAATTTAGATGAGTTTATCTACACACATACCGTAGGGTCTATATTAAATTAGATGCAAGGTTTGTAATGCGAAAGGAAAAACTTATGATAAAGCCATACACACGCAAACACGTGTTTAGTTTTATTTAAAATGGAAAACGAAAATCAAGTTAGTTAAGCTTGTGTATACCTATCGTTGGAATGATTATTGTGGTCTCGAAATACTAACTAGAATTTCAAACTTAATCACAAATTCTCTCGCTATGTCCCTACCTCTTTACTCTTAACTACAAGAACAAGAGTTTGTAAGTTCAACCTAATGATCTCTTCAACAGGTTAATATTGCTTAGGGTCCAAGCAAAAAGCGATGGTATATTTTACTAAGAGCAGCTCCGCTGCTTTACATTATGTTTATGTAACACGATCTTAATGCTTTCTTTGGTTATCATAAATTTGTCATATATCATATAAATATCATAAATTTATTATACATCATATATCATATAAATATCATAAACTTATTGTATGTCATTTTTTTTATCATATATAAATGTAAATTTATCATTTATTATTTATCATATATTTATCATATATCATATAAGTATCATAAATTTATCGTATATCATATATTTTTCATAGTCTTGATTTATTTTAAAAAAAAACCTAAACTAACTAAGCAAGTAAAAGTGAAAACGATTCGTTTCTAGCCAAATATAATTTTACTGTTTTTTATTTTGCGTATTTCTAAACAAATGTTTTTTTTTTAGATTTTTGTGTTAATTAAAATGGGAAAATTATCGTTGGCATATCAGTAAATTATCCCTCTTTGTAAATGATTTAGTTTAGTTACAATAAATTAAATGTTTAAATAATTCAAAGCCTATAATTGTCCAATCTATGAGCTTGAAATGAAAGACAATATCGTGTGCGCTTTAAAAGCTTTCATAATAACATAGATCGAGTCGTTGATATGCATAAATGATTATGTATTTAATCTGTATTTGATTGTATCATTGTATCAGATTTATATAATGCTTTGGAATAGGGAAAGAATCAACGTAGAAAATATTATAGTATATATTATATTGTATATTATAAAATATATATTATATATTGTATATTATATACTATATATTGTATTATATTTTTCTCGATGTTAATATTTTTGTAGAACAGTCTTTTTTTTGTTTCTGCCATTAAATCGATAAAGAAGTACTGATTTGATAACGACCCCAGGTGAACTTATAATTGTATATTGCTCCAAAAAAAATTAAAATTTTATTTTGAAGAATTGTTTCGATTACTGACTTCAAAAGTCAAAATGTACAGAATGGCTACCTCCTTTAAGGAAAATTAGAAAGCAGATGATTTCTACTAGTTTTACCTAAAAAAAAAATAACATTATATATGGATTCTATTTTAATTCGGAAAAATTCTTATCAGAAATATTACTAAAATTCATTGCATTGGAATAATTTAGTAACACCGAATTAGCTAAGAGGACAGTAACTTCAAAGATCAGCTAAACTTCCAAAGATAAAAATGTTGAAAAAACTTGTGAAAAATTTCTGAATTGTACGGTGAGAACGGTGCTACTGAACGAAGGGCATGGAAGTGGTTTGATATCAAAAATACACCTCACTCTGATCGCCCAGTCACTCAAAAAGTCGGTGAATTGCGAGCGCAGGTACTAAACATCAGCCATAAGATAGTTTGGAATCGCTTGAAAAGAGCAGGCTACGAAAAGAAGCTCGAAAGTGTATCAAAAAAACCGCGGAGACATTTTTTATTATATTATATTACTATGTATACACAACGCATCATAATTTCCCATCCAATTCCTGTCAGGCTTAAAGGCGGCTTATTGAATCGATCTAGAATTTCCTTCCAATCACACGTGTGTGCTCATTGAGGTCAATGATCTGTCATTTCGTAAGTGTTTTGACGTACAATTCTAATATTTATCCATTCATTTGTAGAATCAAAAAATTTTAAGAAAACTTTTCAATAATTTAAAAAAAAATTTAATTTAATAAAGTTTGTTAAACACGAACAAGTTGTTAAACCGTAGACATAGCAACAGCTTTCTATTTTGCTTAAATGTAGAATTGTTTATAAAAATACCGGCGAGTATTTTTTATTTTTATTCTATTAGTGACTTAATTTGTATGACAAATTAAAGTTTTTTTTTTAAGTCAAAAAGGTATAAAACGATTTATTTAATATGCACAGATAAGTAGTAGTAGCTCGTAAAAAGACTTATATTTATATTTTGGAAAGGCAAATATAAAAAATTAACCTTTGCATTAAAACGGACAAAGAAACAAAGAAACGTTTTAACTTTAATTTATCGTATGAACACAATTCATGTTTGTTTATTATTCATAATCGTAAAATGGGTGGTAACGAGCAGTAATTTGTAGATAAAAATGATTTCTTTTACGGTCTATGATGTGCTGCTGCTACATTTTTTTGTGAATGTTCTTGGTTAGCCAAGTTGCAGAAAGTCTCGTAAAAGACTATTATGTGTGTAACTAGAGAGAAGTAATCGAAAAATTTATATAAATCATCAATATAACCGTTAAGCAATACGCATAAATATCTGCATCAATATACAGAACAAGTTTTCATTTTAATCTCAGTATTAGTTATTTAGAGAATTTTATGAAAAAGAAAAAAACAAATAATGGGCGGAATATTCTACTGAATCTTCTTTAGTTTACTCTAATCCAGTTGTTATTCTAAGAGACAATTTATTATTTATTCCTACAAGTGTTACAAGAGAAATGACAAGATTTTTATACCTTTTACATATATAATATATCCACCGATTGCCGGTATAAAAATGTAGAGTTATACGCACGAATGATTAGGAGGTTTTGTAAAGGAATATATTCACTCTTAGTGTGAGAGATTAGAGTGTGTAAAGAGCAACATTAAGGCGCCCAATTACTTTAAAAAGGCGTACATCCATACACAATTGTATTATGTTGTCTGTATGCAATGCATGTATATACGAGACTTAATGACTAGTAAAACACCCAATTACTGCAGGCTATTTTTGCTTTTAATTTTTTCATGTCAAAACATGCATAGCTATGCTACGTAAACGCATGCTTGCATAAGTAAAAAATACAAATTCTGTGAAGCTACACAAAACACACAGGCAGCCAAGGCAACTGCTTTTATTCTAAAATAGCCAGAGCTCTTAAAAAAAAAAAGAAAACACGCTGCTTGGCAAAAAAATAAAAAAAAAAATAATAAAAAACAAAACATAAATGATTGTATTGTGTTTCGTATAAACTTTGTGCAGGACTTTACGTGCATGTAGGATTAATATTAAAAAAAAAAAAAAAAAAGTTTTTATTATTATTTTTTGTTTATGTTTGAACGCACATATATTATGCATCAGGTATAGTCCGATTAAAAAGGTGCTAAATTGCTTTTGTTATTGTTCGTGGTTAAAGTCCTCTGTGTTATCGTTATTGTTTCAATAGCGCAGACACCATTGTGTGCGCTCTCTCTTAATGTTTGTTGATTTATAGTTCAACGTATAAATTTTAATTGTTCGATGTGTGAGCGTTTTGTCATTTATTAAATGATTAATGAGCTGTTATTGCTACCTTTAGCACGTACGAATTTACTGAATATTTCTGTGGGCATACACGATAAGTAACTGAATTTTGCCCACAAAAGCATCGTCTCTCCTGTCTATTTATAGGTAAAAAAACTTTACAAAGTTCAAAGTCAATGAAAAAGTTTCTATATACAAGAATAATCTAAAAAGAATAAGAATAAAAAAAAAAGAAAGCAAAAACAGAAATGCATTTAAACAGCGTAAGGTTTTACGATTATTTCAAGGTCTATTGGTAAAGCGTACTAAATATAAATAAGAATATGGTTTAGAGTAAATCACTTGATTATCAAAAACTTAATTTGAGTGCATTTGTATCTACATAAATGAATACAAAGATTCATTAATAAATTAAAAAGTTGCGGTAAAGAATTCAAAAACGTTGCCAGGAATTGAAACAAAAAAAATTCCTACAAATCCTACAAAAAAAATCCTAAAGGTATGATAATACTTTGGTTGGAGGATTAGAATAACATTTTTCATTTGAAATAAAATTGAAGAAAACAACAACAATTAAAGATAAAACTTAATTATTTTATCTTATTACTGATTCCATATTGCAGCTGTATCTCCGAATTGTTGTTTACCGCTTTACATCTGCGATCTTTTAAACATTTTGTGCTCAATTTGTATTTTAACGGTACATATTAATGATTAACAATAATTTTATCATTAATTTAATCTACGAAAAAAAATCTATATCTCTGTCTTGTATCTCTGTCTTGTATCTTTATTTTGTATCTCTATTTTGTATCTCTATCTTGTATCTCTATCTTGTATCTCTATCTTGTATCTCTATCTTGTATCTCTATCTT